>CM063089.1:214944338-215161838 GCA_031876335.1 Hipposideros larvatus | reverse complement strand
TTTTCTTTTCTCCGGATAAAGAAAGAAGTCATTGGGGACCAAATCAGTTGAGTAGGAAGGGTGTTCCAATACAGTTATTTGTTTACTGGCTAAAAAATTCCTTATAGACAGTGCCATGTGAGCTGGTGCATTATTGTTATGGAAGAGCCATGAATTGTTTGCAAAAAGTTCAGGCTGTCTAACTTTTTCACGCAGCCTTTTCAGCACTTTCAAATAGTAAACTGTGTTAACTGCTTGTCCATTTGGTACAAATTCATAATGAATAATCTCTCTGATATAAAAAATGTTTAGCAACATCATTGCAACAAGTTCACAATCTTGTCAAACCTTGTATGTGCGTGTTTTATATCTATCTATATCTATCTATCTATCTATCTATCTATCTATCTATCTATCTATATATATATATATATATAGAGAGAGAGAGAGAGAGAGAGACAGAGAGACAGAGAGACAGAGAGACAGAGAGAGAGGGAGAGAGAGAGTTGTGTGTAACTATAAATATGTATAAACATTCAATCAACAAAACATTAATTAAAAATTTATAGCAGTTAAAATGAACAGAAATTTAAATCCTTTTTTGCTTAATGGTTGTTCTATTCACTAATTCATAAAATTGATTTTGTGGGAATTATGTTAAAAGTATTACAAACCTTCTATGGTAAAATATGGTAATACCTTTTAATAGGACAAAAAGTAATAGTATTGTTCAAAATTTCCCTTAGGGTGCTGCCTAATTTTAGTTATACTGCAAGGCGGCTTGAAAAAGGGCAAACTCATTAAAGGATTCCATTGTGGATATTTTTCTGACCTGTAAAATAAGATTGAAATTACTTTATTTACAGTTTTGCCTTTGAGCTATTTTTTCCTTCATTATAAAAGAGAACAGCTGGTGGTATTCCCAAATGTTAGCCTAACTTTAAGATCCCCACACTCCCTTTTGCTTGTTTGACATTATCTTTAACTAGATAATCACAGCTACATAATGAGAATCACTTTTGGCATTTGAAAATTAAAAATGAGGACTCATATACGTACACATTTTAGAATATAGGTAAGTTAAATTTCTCCTGCAAGAAGTCTTTGAATCTTATTTAATATTTTTCTTATGTTCCATTAATCTTGAAACAGTGAAAGGGAATATATAAAGTGGAATCATTTTAACCAAGCTGCTAAAATTGTTAACAATATGAATGTTGAGGCATGAGGAAAGGCTCCATCAACTGACCTGGGAATGTAAACTTTTTTGAATTTTGAAGTCCTGTGTCAATGCTTGGATATACATCTGGACCTCCACATAACGCTCTAATTACATCCTGAAAGACTCAGGTACACATCCACCTGACATCCGTTATCCAGACCACTGGACCTGACCAGATCTCCTGGTACCCATCCTCTCGACCACCTGGCATCACCATCCAGCCTGCCTGACACCTGACTAGTAAAGTCCTGGACCAATCTTAAGGCTAAGAGTGCAGGACTGGTAATTCTCATGAATGTACTGTTTACTGTAAGAACTTTTAGCTTTTCTGTCTTTGGAACACTTCTGGGTTTCTGCCTAGCTGTGTTCCCAATTTGCAAACTCTAAGACCCTTGAATAAATAAATATTCTGTCATTTATTTCTAGCCAAAGCTTCCAGACTCCTTTTGAATTAATTCAACAGCCCAGGATTTCCAAGCTAAGATTTTTGTTTTCTGTTCAAAAAGTGAAAGTCAGCCTTGCAGATCACCACTGTCAATTTTACATTTGATCTAAAAGAGCAATGCAATATTTTTCAATTCCAATAAAAGATTTCAGGCATTTTTTTGGGTTTTTTTTGTTTGTTTTTACAGAAAAGAATGTAGATTAATTGATTATCTCTTCAATAATTTTTTACTTGGTACATATTCTCATAATCTCTAAATATTTTCAAATTTTGTGTCTTTCTTAAGAGAAGTATCTCTCAGGGTAAATTACTTCCATTTTTATTATAAAAGTTTGATAATATAATTAGTTTAATCATAATTGGTAATTATATTCTAGTTCTGAACAGCTAGAGCACAAAAACTAGCCATTGAAATTCCATTACTTTTTATATTAAATGAAAATTTTAAATGTGGGGAACTTCTATGAAAGATAAAATATACTTCTATAATATACTTACCACATCTTTTAAAACAAGTTCATCTGTAATAGAGAACTATTTCTGGCATTTGATATTCTTCCTCTATGGTAAAAAAAAGTTTGGGTTGCTTGAGTTAGTTTATTATTTTCTTTAATAATAAATTGTACTATGTCAGTAATATTTGTCCAAATTGTGGACAATTTCCACGGCTCTCCTTTTCCTGTAGAACATTCCTTTGTGTCTCATTTCTCTTTTGCCAACTGTTATTTCATATACACTATTGACCATTATTACCAGTCTAAATTGGAAAGTACAAAAAAGGAAATCAAATGTCTTATTAATCAATATATTTTGTTTTTGTTATTTTCTATCAAAGCCACCCTACTCAAGTAATAATTATTACTGAATTTCTGTTCAAAATGGAAGTTATCATGATGAAATATAATTTCTTTTCTTGCATTAATTAGGACTTTGCTGTTTTTTGTTCCTGTTTTACAAGTACTACAAATCCATTTGAAATAGCAAACAATCAAGAACTTATTCTATATAACTGTAATATCTCATGGTTTATTATGACTTCAGGAAAGTCTTGGTCCAGTAGACAAAATAATTTCATCAGGGCTCTGGCTTTCTCTATCACTTGAATTTGGCTTCATATGTGATGGCTTCATTTGTAGGCACACTGTATAAAGCGGAAAGTGGCTTATGTGGTCCTTATAGCAGCCTTGTGTACATAGCATATCTCTCTACATGGTCCTTACCACTTAAAGTTTACAAAAAAGAAAAAAATATTTTCACAATACTAGCACACAGAAATCATTGGAAGTGAATAGTTTAAAAGCTTATTAAGAATTCGAGAAAATAGTAATGGAAAAGAAAGCATTACTTTGTAAGAAAAAAGCTTCTGTGTTTCAAGCCTAAACTCAAATGGTGGGCCCCCAGTCTTGCATGAAAAACTGTGAGAACTGCGTAGCCCTAAGGACATCATCCTCAACAAAACCCACTTTGCTTCAGATATGGCCACTGACAATAATGGATAAAGAAAATTCTCCCAGATGGTAGAACTAGGGGCCACATTCATGACCCAAAACTGACTCAAGAATATTCTTCCAGAAAGCAGAATCACAGTTTAATTAAGAAACTTCCCTCGTGTCCATGGCAGTGGGTTTTTTTGTCTTCTGTCCAGCAGGATTCCAGATTTGTTAGGTGTATGTGTCTCTAATTTCCCCCCTCCCAAATGGGAGTATCTGTTCCAATTATCCTGTTCCTAGTAAACAGTAGATAATTTATGTTTTAGTTCATAGATTATGAAAGCACAAGGAACCCTATGAATCTGATAGAGAAGACTACCCATCTTCAGAGTATAAATATTGAGCTGGATTCAGTGACTGGATGAGACTTTGGATTCCCCAACACCCACCCCACCTCCGACCATGGGGGAAAGATAAGTATGTTCTTTGTGGTGAGAAGAGAGCAAAGGGATTATCTGGTGACCACAAAACCAGACTGGCAAAGAATGCTGGTGTTCACCAATGCATTGTTTTCTCCATTTTCTGGACACATAACTAAATTACATTTCCCCACTTAGTTCACCTAGGTGGGGCTTATAACTAGCTCTTGCCATTGGAATGTGATATGCATTATGCCCAGGACAAGGAAGTTGAGAATGCATATGCTTTTTTCAGGTTTTCTTTCTTTCCTTACCAGCTGGCTAGATGTAACAAGCCTTGAAGAGCACTCTGAAGACCTAGAATATGACAGTGTCATTAGAAGAAGGGAACCATGTGACTGAATTGCTGCATAGAGAAGCGTCCTACTGATACATATCAAACTGTGATGTATAATTAAATTGATATTTGTACTAAGCCATTAAAATGTGCTACAGATTGTTTGTTTGTTCCAATGATTATATAGAAACTTAAGGGAAATGGAAAGAAGGAGAGAAATCTTAAGGAAATAGACCTAAGTTTGATAAACCTAGGAAAATAAGTGCATGAAATAGAAACAAAGAAAAAGGAACAAAAATGGGATGTATCAACTAAATCACATTTATTTGTTTGAAAAGACCCATAAAATAGAATCTATCTGGCATTATTGATTATTAAAGAAAGAAAGAAAGAAAGAAAGAAAGGGAAAGCATAAAGCATAACTTTATGTTATAGGGAATAAAGAGGTAATGGAAGACATGTTAGAAAATCATGGCAATACGATACCAGTTGTCATAATATTAGCCAATGGTTTATTTCATTTTAAAGTGGAAAATGCCATAAACAGTATTGCTTTTCTCAGTTGAAAATATTTTTATGGTTTTGGATGATGTTCTCCCACAAAATGAAGACATTTTTTTCTAAAGCATACATTTGAAAGAATGAAAGAAATTTAAAATTTTTACAAATATGAGGCAGATGTTGTTGTGAATGAATAGACATATTTCTCTATTACTGCCTTTGAATAATTATATCAATCAACAACATATTGAGCCTACAGGATAAACTTGGTGTGTTGTGGGAAAGGAGATTCAAGGTTTTATTATTTCTCTGCATTTCCAAATGGTAAATAAATATAAAAAGTAAATTACATATTTTTGCAGCTGTTTTTTCTTTACTGTTTTCTGAACCACTTATTGGGGACTTACTATAGTCCAGCAACTCTGCTATACATCAGGAAAGAATATGAAGGATACCCCTGTGTATGTGACTTCTACTTTTTTTCTCAATTCCAAATAAAGTCCTGTGCAAAGAGACCCCAATGCAAGTCCACAGACCTCCTAAGCTAGATAAAGGCAATTATTCAAACATATAAATTAGAATTTTGTGATTTTATAACTACACATTAGCTCTTTCATTTGGAGTATGAACAGCGGAATATAAAATGTATGTATTCATTTCTGTTCTAGATTAATTACCTTAAATGATTTATTGATTATGCTTTATTTCTTTTATCATTTTGACTTCTGTGTATCAGACCCCTCATGCACTTCATCAGATCCTCTAGATATCACCTGTCTTCACGGCTTTTTGCCCATTTGTTCCATGCCAAGTGCACACTGTGCTAACCGGCTGTTTGTACTATGACCAGCTGCCATGGGTGCAGCCATTCCTGAGCACATATGCATCTCGCACATCATGCCCCAGAATTCCCTACTGATGCTCAGGCTGGAGACACCAAGGGCATCATTCATGCACAATCAGGGAGTTCAACTTATGGCGTGGACCTTTGACGAACGGGACCACTGGATCAATTCATCTCCCTTTCTTAGACCCTTGAGAATGGACAAACAGTCATGCTTGAGAGCAAGTGGTGGTCAGCCTAGTAATGGATACTTCATTGGTTTGCCTTCCTTCCCTGACTCACTTCCTTTTACTCAACCCATGTGCTTCCCTGCGACTTTATTCCCTAGTTAAATAACAGCATACAAGCCTTTGCTTATGCAGGATCTGCTTTCTAGGCAATGCAGTCAAGATATTCTTCCTTTTCTGCTCATCTGGTAAACAGATTGATCTCTGGAATCTAATAAATCCTTCTTTTGTTCTATAATCTTATCTAACATTACCACAGGCTGAATTACCATAACGTTATTAAGTTCAGAGCCTTTCACATGCACCCATATTTGTAATTTTATATTCTTTTTAAAACTAGATCCAGTTGACCTACTGATTGTAAAAGGTTTACGCCTCACAGAAACTAGCCCTACTCTAGGCTATTGTACTGTCGTTTAACTTTCAACACATTCCAACTTGTTGAAAATTACTTCCTCTTCCTCAAATATATTGAATTGCAATATATTTCAACACTACCAAACCATCAAAATTGTCCTTACCAATTTCCCAATGAGCTCTTTCTCATAAAAATCCAGTAGACACCATTCTGCTCATTATTGTGCTTTGTTTTCTCACTTTATTTAATACTGTTGATAATTCCCTCTTTTAGTAAACACTATCTTCCCTTGCTTTCTCCAAAGCCAGGCTATCTTGATTTTTCTTACCACTCTTTTCCAGATGTTCTCTGACTCTCCCCTAGGTACTTATTGCCTCTGGGATTTTCATTTTTATTTTATTTTTTCCACCTCCTCAATCCATATATGAATCTTGTATAATGTTATATACACCCATGATATTAATTACCATATATTTAAAGTTGGCTCCCAAATAAATATACATAGAATCTAGATTTCTCTCCTGATTTCTAAATATATATTTCCAACCATTTACTTGGCATCTTCACTTGAATGTTTTCACGTGGAAACACATTTCAATATGTCTAAAAGTGAACTCATTCCCTTTGTCCCCAAGTCTCTTTCTTTAATTTCCTTTCACAGTTGATGGCACTGCCACACATTCAGTCCTCAAACCTAGAAACCTGGAAATTATTCTTGTGATTTCAAAATTCCCATTTTTAATACTGTCTTAGATTTAGTCAATCCCCAAGTAAAGTTACTTCAATTTTGTAATATCTATCAAATATAATTACTTCTATTTTCCAAGCTTAAGTTCCTTATTATGGCTAATAAAACACTTACTTCTTTAGTCTCAGCTATTGCCACCTCTCCTCACACATTTGACCCTTCAGTAATTCTAATATTCCTTAAATTCTTTGCATGTCATAAACTCTGTAGGCCTTTCAAATGCTGTTGCATCTACCTGGAGTATTTAATCCCCTTCTCTCTCCCTTATCCTTCTGCCTTGTCATGGGGAATCAGACATCACAAGTTGGGTAGAAGTCTTCCTCTCTACCACCATTCTCTAGTGTTTTGTTTCCTTAACCTTGTTGGGCTTAGCAATTAAATCTATGGTTAATCGAGGTGTGGTTTCCCATGTATCAGGTATCAGGACAATTCTTGAGGAAGCTTCTCCAATGTTAAATAAACACTGCACGTCTTTCAATCTCACAAACAGTTGAGAACATTTGACTTCATTGCCAAGAAAGACAACCTAAAGTAACATCCAGTTACTGAATAAGCCTCAAGCCTGGAGTTCAAGTTGATGTCTAGCTCTCAGCTCTACAGCCATGCTACATTGATATTCAGCATGATGTGAATAAACTGCTAAATGCAACAAACACCAAATCAACTAACTACATAGTAGAGAAATAAAGAAGTAAGGTAAAAATACAAATAAGTTATGTGATACAGTGAGCTGAGAAATGCAAGGGGAAGCTTCAGTTATATTTTATGTAATGATTACAAGTATAGAGCTTGTGTTTATGACTTAATTCCTCTATTATACATATTAACATGCCTTTCCTATTTGGTCATATTCTCAGTTGGTAGTTTTTGGGTTTTTTTCCAAGCATGGTGACCTTACATTTTCATCTTCATTTCCTGTCTCCAGGGTTCATTGGACCCTATGCAATTTTGAAGGTTTTTTGTTTGTTTGTTTTTGTTTTTTGTTTGTTTTATTGAGCAATTCTAATGATTTACAAGAATTGATTTTTTGCAACTTTTATCTTTATTAGAAGTCTTCTTAAAAAACAAAGAGGAATTTTGAAATATTTTGAAATTTTATCATTCTAAAAACTATTTCATGTATCAACTATTTACCCATGCTAAAAATGACGAAAATAATACAGAAATTGATGAAAAATGGAATCACCCAGAAGAATATTACAATAGTAAAATAAATAACTCTTGAATAATCTGTAAGTTTTGTTATGTTTTCAAAAATATTACATTATCTTTCAAGAAGATATAAATGAAGTCTCTGGAGACACTATCTTTATAATTTTTAAAACATTTCTTACTTTTATTAAGCTGTTGAGAATTTAATTTTTTCAAAAATTTTGTTCTCAAAATATCAATGACCAAAAAAAAAGTGCAAAAGAAGGAATTTCACAATCATTACATAAATGCAAAGAGACCCATCAGAGCAGTCAGGTGCTAACAGTGAGGATGGTAAAAATTGTATTTTACTAGTTTGTTGGAAGAGGTCATAGAAAGGACATGGCCACCGATTTACCTGATATTTCTTTTCTTAAGTTCTTAATTCTTTTCCATGTCTTGTAATTTTGGTGACTAAGAATTTGGAATGTGGGGATTTATGTATAAAATGTGTCTAATATCATCATGTAATAATTAACAGTCCACTCACATCAGAAGAGATAAGTTAGATCAATAAATTACATGGCCATCCTAATATGCTCATAGAATGCTGGAATTCCATACAATGCTCACGTGTCCATTTATTACCATACAGAAACCTTGATGATCACTTTAGGTAGAAGGAAATGTAAATCGGGCAAACTGTTGTGTTTATACAATCAAGATTAACTGATACCTTCCTGGGACCAGTCATATAATTATCTTCTTCAGTTCAGCTCCTCCTACACATGGTTGCAATGAAGAGCTGATGATGTTGTAGAAGTTAATAGACAGCTGGATCCAGTCAATCTGAGGCTCCTCCCTCCTTCCCTGGCCTTGGAATAGAGGCTCCTCCCACAGGGGGAGCCATTTTCAAGGATATAGCCTTGAGAGAGCAAGGTGTGGTTGAGACCATCTGGACTGAATACGCAAATGAACCCAGGTAAGGCCCCTATATACACTTATAAGATTCTGGCAAGCGGGTGTGGAGATCTACTGGTCTTGTGGCCTCTGAAGACAAGCGTCTTCAGTAAGTTCCCTGGCTTAGGCGGCCTTTTTCTTCAGTCGCTCCTTGCTCTCTGTGTCCAGGGGTCCAGTTAGCGAATCAACATAGTTTTCATACAATGCTTTCCTAAGTTAAATATCTCAAATGAGTAAAAGGCTGAAGGATTTTCCTTTCTTTTGCCATTTATGTTTTTCTCTGAGAACTAAGAATGGGGAAGGGTGGGTAGGTTTTGTAGAAAGTGTGGAATATTTTAAATAGCCATTGTGATGAAAGGGAGAGGGATATAAACCCAAGACAACACATCATTCGTGGTGGGTGATTATCAGGTTATTGGTATATCTGCTACCTTGCCTGTGCTTTTCTCCACAAAAATGCTATTATCATAAATAGCATTATGCTCATTTTATTAATGCTAAAGTTCTCAGGTGCAGAAAAATCCAGTCAGGTCTCACTCCCCTAAGCCCTCCTTTACCTTATCCTTAGGTCTTTGAGAAGGCAGGAACATTTATTTTATTGTTTCTAGAAAGAAAAATTTGTTTAGTTCAAGATGAAAGTTTGCTTCTAGGTTTAAAAGATCTGTCACCCATGAAGAATAGAAAACCGTGAAGTAGCTTTTGACAATTTCTTCCAAATTCTCAAGTACTAGATAGCTTTGTGACACAGGAAAACTTTAGGTTTATCAAACTTTCAGGATACAGCTTTTCCTGTGCCTGTGCTGATAAGAACATGAGGAGTTAAGATGTTTCCATTTCTTAAGTGCTTAATTCTTTTCTGTAAGTTTTGTATTTTTTATAACTAAGAATTTGGAATATGGGGATTTTATCTGTAAACGTGTCTAATATTTTCATGTAATTATTAATGAGTCCACTCTCATCAGAAGAGATATAGTTGGATCAATAAATATGGCCATCATAATATGGTCATAGATGCTGGAATTCCATAAAATGCTCACCAATAAGTGTCTGTTTATTACCAGACAGACACCCTGATGATCACTTGAGGTAGAAAGAAATATAAAGCATGCAACTCTTGTGCTTATACAATCAAGATTAACTGATACCTTCCTGGGACAAGTAGTATAATTATCTTCTCCAGTTCAGCTCTTTCTACACATGGTTGTAATGAAGAGCTAATAATGTTTATTGTAGAACTTAAGAGCAGCTGAATGAATTAAAATAATTACCACCTGTTACCTCAAAAATTGGCTGGGATTCAGAAAAGAGCCACTTGCAAAGCCTAAGAGTTGCATGACATAGTTAGATACTCAGGTGTCACACAGAGATGCAATGGTCATTCTCCATATGAGAGCGGGGGCGGGGGCGAGGGCGATATATTATTAAGTGAAGGAATTGGCTGTTAAGATAATATGCAACGTATATGAGGATTTGCCTACCTCTCCCCCAATCCCAATACTCAGAATCATGGGATTTGGATAACAATCATAATTTTCAGGGATTAACAGATGTTTAAAAATTGGATAGCCAGCCTTTCAAACCTCTTTATGGACTTAAAATATATATGAACTGTACCAAGACTGCATTAAAGAATTACATGATTGTTCTGAATTCTCCTGCTGGTGATAATGTTTTCATGTTTCTGTCACTGATGATTACATTTCTGTATTTCTATCACTGCTGATTATATTTCTAGGAGTGCTGGTTACTTCTTAGCACTGCTGATTACAGAGATATGGGCAATTTGAAGTTTCCTCCATTATAATTATGTCTTCTTTGATGGTAGTTTTTCACTGTCATTGCTTGAATAATGGGGCACTTGTGGACTTTTTAGATGTCAGTGAATAAATTGCTATTGATAAGGAAATGGTCAAGTGCTTCCATTTATGATATAAATAAATAAGCTGTGGTATAGGATTTTTGGTTGTTCAGAGTAATTTCTTAAAACCGTATACCTCCCGTACCTATAGTGATCAACATATTATGATATATTTTGAAAAAAAAGTTTTAAACTCTTTTATTCCAGTGAACTTTAAATAGTGACTTTGGTTTCATTATATATAAAATAAACAAGTGTTCCAAGTGTAGGAGGCAGTATTATGCTACTCATTACCTTATAGTGAATTCCCCTCTTTAGTCTAGATCTGGATTTAATAAAGTCATTAAATGTGGGAAATTTCAAAGTGTTCTTTTTTTTTTTTTTAATTTCACCAGTTGTGTTCAGCTTTCCAGAACCATAATTACTTGACTAAAATGACTTTAATGTAAGTATGCATCAAGACCAAAAAATAAAATCTGAAAATTTGGCATTTACAAATGAAGACTCAACACAATGCGATTTTTGTTCATGGGGACTGTTTATAAGCTGCTAAATAATGGGCTCAATTCTTCTCTCTTTGAAGGGCATGTAAGTTCAACTCGATTGGATAATCAGCTTCACTATGTTTCTATATTTAGTGTTTTAATTTTCATTGAAAGAAGTCACATTATTTTGCCTATGACATCTCTTTATGAAGAGGCACGACAGCTATACAGGAATATCACTAAATATTAAAATATCTAAGAAAGAATTTAGCATAAACTAGGTAAAGCAGTGACTGTGTCTAAGAGAGCTGAGTGAGGAAAACTCTCCTAAGGCTTCTTTATAATAAAAGAATTTCACTTAAATTGAACTTCACAAATTATTTCTCCAGGATAGCGTAGCACCTGGGCTTTAATATAGATTCCTATTAAGCCACATACATTAAAGCAGAAAAAAGCTCAATGACTTACGCTGAATGGTTGCAGTGAAAAAATCCAAATTATAAACTAGGTCATTCCTCCCACATTTGTTTAACAAAGCAAGCTGTCTCTCCTAATTAAATAAAACTAAAGTCATGATCCAGGACACATGAATATTGTCTGGAAATCTCTAATTGTTACTCCAGCTTTAGCCTTTCAAGGGAAGAGACTGCAGGCTTCAATTTGTAAGAGTATAAATAGACAATTAATAGATTATAATTGTGAATCTAATACGATATAATACAAAGTTACCATAATTCAATAAAAACTTCTCTACCTTACTAATCATCTCACAATTCACCCTTTTCCACCCAGACAATACTTTGTAAAAGAACATGTTGACCCTGGTGTTTGTTCATGGTGGACATTATTTATATTCTATTCTTATGTACAGTCCAGCTGGCATCCTTCTTCTGCCACGTGGCATCCCTTACCAAATACGCCTTTCTACCTTGGCTGTATCTTCCTTTGTTTTGCAGCATGTTCATGGAGCCCTGGTAGAATTAAATAGTTTTTCTTTTCTTAATTTTAGTGCCCTCAAGTGCCTCAGAAATTTTCCACATAACCTAAAAATGGCCTCTTGCTATAAATATTGGACATTTACTCTTAATCACAGAAAAAATAGATTATATTTTTAATATGAAAATCCCCTCCTGTTACTCTTGATCTTCATTTTTCTCCAAAGCACTCACCTTCAGCCACTACATGGCATATGCATTTGTTTAGTGTCTTTGCCCTTCTAAGGAATGGAAAGTCTACAAATGAGGAGATGCTCTGTTTTATTCATTGCTTTTTTTCATTGATTTCCCTGAGACGATCATGGTGCCTGACACTACTCCATAAATATTTGCTGATTAATTGAGTGAAAGTCAACAAATGTGCCAGGATATTAAATTAAGAAAGCTTGATTTAAAGATCAACAAGAAAAAAATGAGAGTCTCAAAGCACTTTGTTTTCCAGTTCCTGTCATTAATATTTATTTCAAGGATCAAAAAATATTTAAATGATTTTAATTACATGGGTAAATTAGGAGCCTATGATTCTTCTTTATAAGTTCTACAATATATTACTTCAAACATATTGAGCAGTTCTTCAAAAATTATTTTGCTATTCTCATCTTATTTTGCATTGACTGTTCAATGAAGTCATGTGATAAGAAAAAGTAAATTAATTATTTAAATAACATTGCTGCTTACTAAAAGTTGTTTTTTTTTTTTTTTAATATAAGATAGTTTTGCAGGAATAGATCTCCTCTTCTTTCTTAATTTGTTTGGCTACTTGAGCTTCTGAATTGTGCAGCACTCTCTAGAGAAACCTGGAATTATTTATATTATTGTAATTGTCCTTAACTGTGCTTTATTTCAGAGCCAATGTGAAATATCCTCAAGTAATATCATTCCATTTGCAGAATACGAATACTCCTTTCAGTAATTCAATTTGTATTGCTTTCAGTATAAGAAAATTAATAAAACAAGAAATTAAAAGAACCTTAAGAAATGTCATCTTAATAGAACTTTAGAATTTGTATATGCCATGCCTGATTTCAAAAATAGAATAGAATCCAGTAATTTATGTTAAGTAACTCCCAAGTAACTTTATACATTAATTAAAATATTAGTTCCTTTCCTCGGATCATCTGGATTAATGTAATTTATTAAACAAGAAGAGTGGTTCAGTGTTAGTCATAGAACCATTATGGAGTTTGTTGAAACATTTCCTTACTGTGATCCTTCCTACCCGGTTTTAATCTGGTGGTCATGAAGTCAGAGAGTAAGAATTACAGATTTTCTTAATTCGTTTTAGAGGAAATGAGTGTCATACAACTCTCTCTCTCTCTCTCTCTCTCTCTCTCTCTCTCTCTCTCTCTCTCTCTCTCTCGGCACTTAGGAACAAAAAATGGTAAAATGGTAATCTTAGTAAGATCCTCACATAACAAAATCATTCAAAGTAAAATCAACAAGCTGAAGTACTTGGATTTGATTGTCACACTCCTCTACAGAAGAGACGGGGGGGTGGGGGTGGGGTGGGGGTGGGGGGGGGCGGGGTGTTGCAGCCTTGATCCTGTACGTGGCTGTGATTTTGGCACGTCGTACCCATGGTGAGACAGGCAATAAGTGCTTCATTTTTATTTTTGACTCAATAGGAAAAACTCAGGTAAGCACATTTACCTACTTCACCAACCACACCTAAGCAGCATCTGTGATACAGGAGTCATCAGTATTATACTCAAAGGGAATCTTATCCGGTCAAATTTCAGGAGAAAGCAGCACATGATTAGAGAATACAGACTACTACGGTGAAATTTCATATGCTCATTATCAGTGCTTATTCCCAATTTCTTAGTATTAAAATACAAATTCTCAGATGCCTCAAGGGCAAAATGGAATAGTTGAAATATATGTGAAATTTGAGAGAAACTATACAGTTTAATTATATATATGTACATATATATGAGGTCTGACAATTAGGTTTGCAAATTTGTTGCAACAATGTTGCTAACTTTTTGATATTCGAGGAATTATTCATTATGAATTTATACCAACTGGACAGTTAACCAAGTTTTCTATTTGGAAGTGCTGAAAAGGCTGTGTGAAAAAGTTAAGACGACCTGAACTTTTCACCAACAATTTATGGCTCTTGCATCACGACAATGCACCAGCTCACACGGCACTGTCTGTGAGGGAGTATTGATCCAGTAAAGAAATAACTGTATTGAAGCACCCTCCCTACTCACCTGATCTGGTCCCAGTGACTTCTTTCTTTACCCAAATGTAGAGGAAATATTGAAAGGAAGACATTTTGATGACATTCAGGACATCAAGGGTAATATGACAACAGTTCTGATGGCCATTCCAGAAAGAGTTCCAAAATTGCTTTGAAGGGTGGACTAGGTGCTGGTGCCGGTGCATAGCTTCCCAAGGGGAGTACTTCGAAGGTGAACACAGTGATATTCAGCAATGAGGTATGTAACACATTTTGCTATGATGAGTTCGCAAACTTAATTGTCAGAGTCATATTTTGAGAAAGAATGAGAAAGAAAAGGTAGGGAAGAAAAAGAGAAGGGAGAATGAGAGAGGCAAGAAAATAGTGGTTGAGAAAGAGAACATTTAAAATACTTGGGGTGATAGTCTTTTGGAGACTAGAAGTTATGAGAAGAAGTTTCCCAATATTACAGAGATTATATTCTTGGGAAGACAGGATAAAAACTGAAGCAAACAAATAGTAGTAAACACTTCTTTTTTGTCACAACCTACTAGAATGTAAGCTGCTTTTAGAAGTTTTTATTATTTTTGTTTATTAATATGTCCTGACTTTCTACAACAGAGTACCGCATATCTTAGTTATTCTATAAATATTTCTTGAATGAATTCATATAATAAATGTTTTCCATTGATACATTGAAATTAATTGTTCACTTAGACATATTAAAGTATTTCCAAGGAGACAGCTTATCTTGGGTTAGTGTGGTGTTATTTGAAATGTATTGGTAGAGTTTAGGCTACTAGATTGCAGATAGCTAGGTATGAGATGTTAGGTATAGCTCATTAATGTCTTGTATTCCCACACTGATTGAGCACTTGTCATATGCCTATCAATATGGTCAGTCCTATGGATATACAGATAAAAGGCACTAATATTTGGCTCCATATAGCCTATATCCTAAGAAAAACAAGAAAAAAAATCAACACACACAATAAATATTTGCAATATAGTGCAAATGACATGCCAGAGATCCAAGTTTGCACATGGTATATAAGTGTCCAGTGAACACAGAGAAATAAAGAATGCCGGGAGGAAGTGGTACCTTGGCTGATTCTGAAAGACAAGTGTGGGATAATCATAAGGAAAAGAGAGAAATGCTTTCTAGTTACCAGGAATGGCACCTACAAATGCTTTGGGATGTGAGAGAGTTTAGTGCTTCTAGTAAAGTAGAAGCAAGGAAGGTCCAGGGACATAGCATGCTGAGCTACAGAGCTTAGCTTTTTGGCCATTGGCAGTGGAATCATGAAAATATTTCATGTTGGAGGTAGCATGAATAGATTTTACTGAGAAAGGTCACTGACAGAAGCAAGAATTGGATGAGCCCTCTCATAACTTGAGAATGATTTAGATGTAACTGAGAAGGGACATGGTGAAAGTATAGTTCTATAATTAGATAAGAAATGTTGAGAACTTGAACTAACACAAGAGCAACTACAATGAAGTGAAGAAGATAAATGTGGAAAGTAAATAAATAATCATGACTGCTATTTATTGAGTACTTTTCACGTACTATACACTGTTATGAATGCTTTACATTTACTGACCCTTTTAATTTATACAACAACCTGATACAATATGCATTTTTACGGCCATATGCATTTTACAGGTGAGCAAAGTGAAGCTCAGATTCAGTGAGTCGCTGAACATTGCAGCTACGAGGTTGGACAATTAACTTTGCAAACTTGTTACAACAATGTTGCTAACCATTTTTGATATCAGAGGGTTATTCACTAAGAATTCATACCAATTGGACAAACAGTTATTCAGGTTTACTATTTGGAAGTGCTAAAAAGGATGCGATGCGTGAAAAAAATTAGACAACTTGAACTTTTCACCAACAGTGCATGGCTCTTGCATCGCGACAATGCACCAGCTGACATGGCACTGTCTGTGAAGGAGTTTTTAGCCAGTAAACAAATAACTATATTGAAACAACTTCCCTACTCACCTGATCTGACCCCCAGTGACTTCTTTCGTTACCTAAAGGTAAAGAAAATAGTGAAAGGAAGATATTTTGATGACATTCAGAACATCAAGAATAATACAATGCTAGCTCTGATGGCCATTTCAGAAAAAGAGTTCCAAAATTGCTTTGAAGGGTAGACTAGGCGCTGGTGTCGGTGTATAGCTTCCCGAGGTGAGTACTTCAAAAATGATTGTAGTAATATTCTGTAATGAGGTATGTAGCACTTTTTTCTGGGGTAAGTTTGTGAACTTAATTGTCATATTATACAACTGGTAAGTGACCAAAACAGCATTTTAACCCAGGAAATTTGACTCTAGAATCCATGTTTTTAACCATCATATTGTCTCTGGAGAGACAAAATATGTTAATGGTTTAGAATCAACTTTATTCCCTGATTAGAAAGATAAATACTTGAAAGGGAAAGAGTAATTTAAGATAATTTCTAAGCTTCTCTCTTGGGTTAGTGTTTAGAGAGTAGAAGATTAATTTCCCTTAAAGAGGTTGACTATAAAATATGAAGCACCACCATGAAGTTTCCAGCAGGCAATGTGATCTATCAGTATGTACCTAGAAGAGAAGTCTGAGCTAGAGACCTAGAAATTGCAATTCCAAAGGCCATAGCTATGTGGGTGGCTGCCCTGGCAGTTGATAGTCTGAGGATGGCAGGTGATGAGTGAAGCATTCTAGAGCAACTGTTTGTTCTCTTGGGTACAATGCTTTGGGCAGTAAGTATCTGGAAAGCTCAAGTTAAACTGGCTTAACAACAAAATTAATTGATTCCAATAATAAGCACTTGATGGCAGTTTTCTAAACTGTTTGTTATGATGACTCAATACTGTTGTCAACTGTACAGATTTGCTTCTCTCTCTGTGTTCCACCATCCACATTTTTGGCTCTGTTTTCTGAGTGCCTCTACTATGGTTACAAAGTCCTGCAGCAGTTACAGATATCATTATAAGTCAAAATCAGAGGTAGAAAAGCATTCATTTTTGTGTCTTTGGATGTATATTAAAATCTTACCGAATAGGACCACAACACATGGCTACCTTTAAACCTATTGTGAGCCAGAAAATGGAAGCACTCTGATTGGCTCAGCCCACTCCGCATCTACTTCTTTAGAGGTTGGAGTAATATCTCTTGACTAATGAAGGGGAGCAGATAATACTGGAACAAAGTTGAAAGTTAGTTAGCAGGTATAAAGAGTGGGAATGAATGTTGGACAGGCAATACATGTCTTGCTAGTGTTAAAAAGCAGACAAAAAGTAGAAATAAATTAGCAAAAAGGAGAGGTAAAAAGAAAATGGTAAGAGTGTAGTGGTTCAATAGAGAAGACTACTTACTCTCAGATGAAGCCTGCAAAAGAAAAAAAAAATCATTTCAATTCACACTGAAACAATGAAACCTTTTTTAATTCTCTCTCTGTCTCTCCTTTCCCCTACTCCCCATCTCTCTTCTCCTCTCTATTCTTTCTATTGTTTTTTCCCCTTGAAGTTTTATGGCAAGATAATGTAAGAAGGGAAAGCCTGTTTTGAGGAAGAAATGGAAAATGAGGAACCAAAGAGGAATAAAGAATATTTTTTAAGTTTCACTATGAAGGAAGAGAGAAAGTGGAGCTAGAAAATTCTTGAGGTCTTTACAGAAATCAGTGAATATCTTTATAGTTTTATGATCCCCCAAATAGTACATATACCTTTAAAAATTCACAGGCTATAAAAATATATGTTATACGAAGTGATAGTCCCTTAAATTACAACAAATTCCTTAAAATTCAATTATTAAGAGTTAACATAAATTCCTCTGTGTTTATGTATATGCTTATTCATATAAGCATAATCATAATCTTTGGAAATTTTTGTTTGTAAATTAATATATGTTAAATACCATTTTAAATGTTTTTTTCAATTCAGGTAAAATTGACATCAACATTATACTAGTTTCATATGTGTAATGATTCGATATTTGTATATATTACAAAATAATCACCATACATAGTTACAGGATTTTTTTTTTCTTGTAATGAGAACTTTTAAGATTTACTCTGTTAGGAATTTTCAAATATGCAATGCAGTATCATTAACTATAGTTTCTGTGTTGTACATTATATCCCCGTGATTAATTTATAATTCAATAGATAACATTTTATATCTGTGCAGATAGATTTCCCTAGTTCCTTTTGATGGCTGAATAATGTGCCATATTTGGCTATAGCATTTGTTATATAACCAAACCTTTACTGATGGATATTATTTTTTTTTATTTTGTAATAATATACTCAGTGAGGCAATCTTTAATTTATGGATATAATATATTTCTAGAAAGTAACTTTTAGATGGGGAATTCATTAAAAAATAACTTACCAATTTCAAACATATCACCAGATATTTCCTACTGAATATATTTAGAGTGTAACAAGACTTGAACATTTTTCAATGTCAAAAATCAAATGATCCCTCTTCCATCTCTCAATGAAATCTTTGTTTTCTTTTTTTTTTAATTTTGTATTTTGCTTTTGCTCCTCTACAATATCAACATGCCACTTATATTTCATAATGACACATTCTTCAGTCAGTGTTATAAGAAAATTAGATTGAACATGTCTGGTTTATCCTTTTTGTCTCTTTCAGCAGCCTGCATATTAAGGGCTGTATAAACATTGGTTGAATTGACTTCAATAAATGAGTGAATAAAAGTTAATAAAAACCAAATGTCCGTATAAAACAAAAGACATACTTGGGGGAAGAGTAAATAGCTTAGGTGTGTCCTAATTTGATCATATAAAAATGTTAAAAAAATCACTCAAATATGTATTTCTATGGGTATAATATTTTAAATATTATATGTTAAATTTCCTTGATCACTGAATGAGCTGGATACATAACAAAACTCATGTTGTAAAAATAGCCAAAATATCCTGGGTTATTCAAGAGGCAGCATTGAGCTTTTGATCATAATGTGTTTAAAACAGAAATAAATTATGCCATAATTAGAGACAAAGAAGCCCTTTTACAAAAAAAATGTATATGGATATTAAGCATTTGCACTATGAAGTCTTCATTAAAAAATTGCTTGTGTTGAACATGCCCCACTTAGAGCTGACATTCTCCTTTGATCTCTGTGACTGTGCATTTGATTACAACATGTCTTGATGAAGCTAATAAAAGGTTTAATAAAATCAACTCAGTTGAAAAGTGTAATCCAGAGAAATGATGTTTGTTTTCTATTCTTAGAGTAGGTTGACCAATGTCTCCTTTTTTTTAGCCTGGGATGAGATCAGTATAGGCCACTCCAAAAGGCTTTACAGTGAAGCTTTTTCCTTTATGCTAATAAGTATACATTTTATAGTTTAAAAAGAGGGACTTTTATCATTCCACAAATATTTAATTGTCACAGTAAAATCAAAGTCAGCTTTGTTCAGTTCCTTAAAAGAAACCTCAAGTCATTGAGTCGAAGCTTCAGCTGAGACACCAATTGATGTTGCTGCTTGGTTCAGTTACATCCTTGTAACAAATATGTATAAACAAACTGAATATGCAGGTTTCCAGAAAACTTATAGGTTATACAAGCATCTTTTTCTATTTTACATATTTTTGTATATTGCTTCTAATTGAAGTAACATGCATAGAAGGCTAAAGAAAAAAGTGTTATGCTCTGTTTTTACATGGCCCAAACAGATACAGCTTTAGATGGTCTGTCCAATCTATAAGGTTATGTGAGCCTACCTGTACCTCCCCTTACAGACTCATTGCAATTTACTCTTGTCCAGACCCTCTTTATACATCCCACCTGGAATTTGTTACTCGGGGTTCCCTAATGCTGTGTTTTCCGTTGTCTAATTGATTGAATATAAAGGTGATCATTTGTGATGGATATGGTCCTATGTCCATCTAAGATCCATTCATTGTAGCTATGCTGTGACAAGCTAGCTTTGATTACACACTCTCCTCTGGGAGTTAAGTCAGCAAAATTCTATGAAAGATTCTTCTATTGAGAAATAGTCAAGTACTATTACTGAAAAGGGAGGAATTAATATTATGTCAAAACAACAAATATCAAACCCACATCCTGAGAAGTGCTATAATATTTATTTTTCAGCCTTATATATTGTGTTTCTTTCTGAATTCTTTACATTAAAATGAAATGCAGTTAGTATATTTAAATTAATAGAGGTTAAATTAAGTTGATCAAATATTAAACTTTTGTGGTTACATTATATATATGTGTGTGTGTGTGTATATATATATATATATATATATATATATATATATATATATATATATATAAAATGAACTTCTTTTGTATTAATTCACATACTTGTAATTGAATTGATTAAGCATTATGTCTTAAAGTTATCCAGAAAATCCATTTATGGTATCATATGACAGAGCACTTTTGATCCTTTGAGTAAGAACAAAAAAAGATACAATTTGGAATTTAAATAGCAATTAACATTTCAACTGTATTTTACTATTTTTAATTAGGTATTTTCTTAACATCAAAAACACAATTTTTGATCAAAAACATACTTTTGAAGATTAAAGTTATAGGAAGCTTACTATCTTTCTTAAAACAATATTAAATATAGTACTAAAACTTTTTATTACACAAGTTAATTTGTGTAAAGTGCTTTACAAAGAACTTTCTCTTTTTTCCTCTCATTTAGTACTTAAAATTACCCTGAGGGAATACAAATGGCATTTTTAAATGCAGTTTTTGAAAAGTCATATCTAGGATTATAAATGAGGTTAAAGAAATAAACTAAATAAAGCATAAGCCTCTTTCTGATTCATTAGCCCAAATTGTTCACTAAGAATTTTAAAATGTCAGTTTTTAAGCTAATTGCAATTGTTGAATATCATAACAGAGAAGCACTAGAAGACTATACCACAAGCTTTATGTATGGAAAGTAACTCAACCTCTACTTTGAGAGCTTTATAATTCATCTCAACTTTGAACCATTCATTAAGAATACCTTGTCAACCCTCCAGCTAGCAAGTAAATAACAGTGTTTTAAAGAAATCACTTTAATATTTTCCTCCAAGCCACCAGTAAATTTTAAAAATGTATCATACTTCATAAGGAATAGTACTATTTTTTTGGCACAGTTGAATTATAAACCTTTTCTCTTTGGATCAGAGAAGACATTATGGGATCAAAATGAATTTATTTATGTTGGTGTTAGCCTCTCTCTATAGCTTAGACCATGTGACTTTCCTTAAGATTGAGATCTGTCTCAAGAAGAAATCGAATGATCGTAAACATAGGAAAGCTGTACTGGTCATTTTGAAGTTTGGTCAAAGTATTTTCAATAGGAAAAATACAAATTTCTTCCTGTGTGGTGACATTGGGCACACTTTCGAGGCAAATCAGTACATTTATGAGTGCTATTTGCTCTTCACTAATTCATAAAGTGAACAGTATACCACCTCCCCCTCCTTTCATTGGATCAGATTTCACTTTTCCATCTTGTTGTCAATGAATTCTGTGCAAAACAGTCTCTCCATTACCATCTGGTTAAGGCTTGCTGTGCCCGAGTTACAGACAAGGGACTGAGTCCTTCCTCATCTGAAGAGATACGGTATATGGGATTAGCCTCTAGTAGAGATGGCTCCTTGAAGCTGAGTAGTGGGAGGAAGATGATGGATACTATAGAGCTGGAGGAGTAGAGTAAGGACTGCCTCCAGGGCACACTCCAAAGGTCAACTCAGAATAGCATCCTTCCCACGTCCTACCTCCCACAGAGATACATAATAAAATACAGAACAACAGATGGAATTAAAAACAGCAATAGTTTTTTTTTTCCTGAATCTTTAGCAAAGAAATTTGAAAAAAATGTTTTGATCACCCAAGATTCAGTATTAACGGTTTGCTTTATTTCCAAGAAGAAAATGAACCCTCAACATTAGGGTATTCTACAATTATAATAATGTTCTATTTTGGGTACAAATAGCAGTTTACATGACATGCTAAGGTTTTAGAAATGTAGTTCTATTATTTCACTAATACAAAAAGTACAAATTGGCTACCCCAACATCCTTTATCATTTTCAGTGTGCTTAAAAGTTAGACAATATCACATATGAGTACACGAGCACTGTGAGAATTCTGAAAGGTCTCTGTGAAAGGGAGAGGAAATGTTTTTCTTCCCTTCACTCCATTGCTCGGAATTGTATGTGATATTGTAGCAGGAGCAGACATCTTGTACCACAAGGAAAAGGACCATGCCTCAAGTGCAAGGCCAGAGAGTAGCCTGTGTCTCTAATGGCTTTGAATCTGGCTTACAAGTTGTAAATTGCCCCGTATCCAGAAATACTTAATGGGAGGACTAAACGGTTTTTCTTGTTTAAGTCAATTATTTGGGTTTTCTCATGTATGTAGTTGAACCTAATCTTAATTAATTACCTTATCTAGAAGTAAAGAACTACAATGTTTTTTTAAGTATGGCTGGGTAGAAGTCTTGAGTGAATCTAATGAAATATTAATAATATGTCTTTATTAACTTTCCAAGTATATGTCTGTCTCTAAAATTTGAAAGTGTTGTAAAAAGGTTATTTTAATTTTGTTTCATTTAAGTAACAATTATTTTCATTGCAAGCTCATTTATATTATAAATTAGCTCTGTAATAAAAGAGTAACTTAAACAGATATACATTTCAAGACATGGGATAAGTCACCAAATCTGAATAAGCAAAAATTTAATATCATTAAGATTTTCTGAAATGATTATTTCTCTGCCATTTTTCCAGAGTAAATACTGTGGGATGTAGAGTATACAATTATTTTCCTATATCACCAAATGTGGCAGTGTTGATGAGAATCACTACTCAAGAACTTTGGTCTGATTGCAAAACCTGCTCCTTCTTCCACAATAGGTCAGTGTTCTCATGAGGATCAGCACTGCTGAAATTTTAACAACTGAATGGGAGGAAATGAATTTGGATCAATGAGTTTCCACTAGAATTCTTTTGATAAATTACATATATCTTACTAATAGCTCATATACTCCTATTCTAAAAGAACTTAAAACATTGAATGAGAAGTTATGTCACTGTGGGGAGAAGAGAGTGGAATGCTAAGTTATATACTTTAAAGAATATGGAAACATAAAGGTGGTCTTTCTTCCGCACTCTTCCCACTGGTTTGCACCTTTAAGTCTTGAAGCTCTTTTCCTTTAAATCTTATTATCTTATTTTCTTTGTTGAAAAGGGCAAGCACGCTTCTACTCATTCATTCTTCAGAAACAGCAATAGCATACAAATTATATAGTTGATTCTAACAAATATCTGAATGTTAAAATAATCTGAAATAATTGAAGACATTATATCTAAATTGCAATACTTAGCTATGCAAACTCTAGATTAATACAGGGACAATTACAGACCAAATGTGTACAAAAAGTTAATGACAAAAAAGTAATTTTGTACCTTACGTGCAATGTTCTATATAAACAGCAAACACAGAAGGCAATTCAGAAAATCAAGAAGATTAAAATCAATATTGTAGCACCATATTTTATATAGTTGTTTCAATAATTCATGTAGAAACAACATGTAATTGAGGAGGAAAAGCAGTTCCTTTAGTTTTTAAATTTGCACAGAAGAGAAAAATGGAAAGAAATAGCAAAGTCAGAACATAATTTCTATTTATGTAGTGTGTAGCAAACTTCTTCAAATACATGAGCTATTACTTTGTGCAGAAAAGAACTGCTTGTATGAAGCAGGGTTTTTAATTGTTTCACTATTATTATCAAATTTATAACTGATATTGTTGTCTAATAAATATAAACTAGTAATAAGTACACTAATTCATCCATTAATGAAAATAGATTTTTTCTCATAGAGTTGTAACCATGAAAGCAGAAAAATTATGAGTAAATGATTGACAGAAGCATTCTTTCAACTCTCTTTATAATTCAAAAATATTGTATTTTTATTGAATCCTAATTATCATGGATCTTAGAAATTTAATTCTCTAACTTTCTTAAATTATAGCAGTTGTTCAGAAGAAGGGATTGAAGATCTTATAATTATATAATTTTCTTTCATTAAAGAGTGTTCTTCAATTTTGTTTCATTTAATACAATAGATCTATAATACAAGGATGATATAATTTTGAACACTGTCATACAGTGCCACTGAATTAAAAATAGATGACTAGTTTTGTGGGGTTGTTTCCAGGTTTTATTGGGTTGTTGGAAAAGTCATGACATATTTTTTTCTATGTTTTTCATTTCAAAAATGCATCATGACTTTTCTGACAACCCAGTACCTTTTATTAAAAAAAGCTCACATGGACATTCTTGTTCTAGGTTTTGACAACCACTAACATTCACTTTTTGTGAATGTGTGAACCCATATTTTTTTTAAAACAAAGTATATGACATAGAATATATATACATATATATGTAAATCTTCTGTAATACATCTATGTGTAATACTTTAGGAGAGAGATACGAATTAAAGGTAAATAGGAAAATACAAAATTTGAGTCTGTTAATGACATAAATACAGAAAAATTTTTGACATGTTAGATTCAGGTTGCATTGTAGAGCAATTTAAATCACTTTACATTTAAAGCACTGGTACTAGCATGTAGGAATAAAAAATTATAATAATTATCATGAGCAGAAACTTACACAAGCAGGCAGAAGCCCATGGGATAGAGAGAGACAGGTCTTTGACTTTGCAGAATAATGAAGACCAAAGGTTTACATTCATGGGAGGCCTTGAGATAGAGTCACTTCATAAAACTGGGGCTGTATCACCTGCGAAATGAGACTCAACAAAACATTTACTGACAACCCTAAGGAGAAACCATTGCATATTAAGCTGCATATCTGCAGTGGTTGAAAGGATAGAGAAAGCTGTCCTTTCAGGATATGGTGTAAAGCTCCATGATTGTATCTGCTGTGCATCAAAATTTACTCTGGAGCAAGAGTCCTGAACCCCCACTTTAAGAACAGTTTTTGAATTGGCATTTTAGGAATATAGGTAGAATTTCCGTAAGACTAGGAAAGAAAGAGGATGAACAGAGTGAGGGGAAAAAATATAAAGACTTCTTATCAAGGTGAGCCTAAAAGCTAATATGCTAAAGAGCATGAGAAAAAGTATTAAGATTTTTTTAATTATCAGGAGACGAATGCACTCCCAATAAAACTAGAACTTTAATAAAATTATATATATATATATATATATATATATATATATATATTCAATATATAAAGAAAAATACTATTTGTAAGAAAACAAGAACTTATGAAAAACGCACATGCATCAAGAACACATAGACATGAAAACTGAGTTATTACAAATGTGTGTGTATTTTTTATAGTAATTAATTTGTAAAACTGAATGAGTTAATATAATACATGGTGTATTTCGTACTGAACAGACAAGGAAAGACGAAGAGTATAGCTGGGGAAGGGATCAGTAATCATTCTGATCAGCAGAGCGAGTTTGATTAGTTTTAATAGAGCAGCGCACTTTAATCATGAGTTTATAATTCCATTTCTACCAGCCTAGATTTTAGTGCAACTTATTCTTAGATTCTGGCAGAATGCTACTTCCATCATTCACTTGTTCACTGAACACACACTTATAGAATGCATGTAAGCCAGGAGATGCCAGCCACTGAATGGAATGTTCTACAATGGTGAAAAAGACAAGTTTCCTGCCTTCAGGGAGATCACGGTGACACAAACAATAAATGGATGAACTAAAGATGAGATGTCCAAGTTCTTACTTAGATGAAGAAGCCCCAGGGAGTGAAGTCAACGATTTCAGAGATGAGGAGTGGAACATCTGTATGGGTCGGAAGACACCTATTCCTTCATAGATCCAGTTGCCACTCAATTCTATCAAGTTAGTGTACGAGAAGTGCCAGGCCAGTGGTGCGAGTTGAGGAGGTTTAAGTAAAGTCAGAAACTGGGATTATTATGTGAAATTTCTTAACTTGAAAACACTGCCAGTAAATTAGGTTCAGAAAAGAAATAATAAATGTTGTGCTAGCTTACATTGATTGTAGCCTAAGAAAACTCATCTTATGGACGTGTTTGTCACAAAGGTCTGCAACATTTGAAAAAACATGCAAAGCATAAAACATCATAGCAAATGAAGATACATGTCCTTGGACAGAAAAACAGAATGTAATAGCAAGTATGCATAATTAAAACAGAGGGGTTATAGATTGCTTTTAAGAAGTCCAATATTATCCTGACACTCAAACTTAAAATAATGAAATCCAAATGTAAAGGAATAAGAATTCAGTTCCTCGGGCAGAGAAAGTATTGCAAAGGCTTTGGGGAGAAAGAGCTTATGAACTATTGGGTAAAGGAGAGAGATTTTTAAGTTGAGGATCAAGGATGAAATGGGGACCAGATTTTAAATGACATTGTATTTGAATCTGGGATGTGTTCTATGTACACTGGAAAGTCATTGGCAGGCTATAAATTAGGAGATGGTTCCAGTTGACTTTTGTTTTAATTATCTGTGTCACTGCATGCTTTAATCATTACCTATTCATTATAATCATTTTAAAGGGATGGTGGGGGAGGCTGTGCGAAGAATTTACAGGCAGATATGTTTTAAATGGAAGCCTCCAAAAAGTTAGAATGATAATTTATTTGTCTGAAATAAACGAAATTCTGTAGAATTAGGAGTTTTGACATTTCTTTTCATGTTACTTAAAACGTGGCTTCAGACTATTTCTCTGTCCTCACAATACCAGGGGTGCCAAAAAATGTGTCTGTGTTTTAAGTGATATTATCTATGCTCAAGCAGTAGTTCACCGTAATCAGAAGTGTCTGGACGCTGATGGTAACTCTTTTGAGCACCTTTGTAATTGCAGAAGTCAAACGTGACTTGTATTAATCTTTCATTATCGATATATATTGAGTATTACAATTGATATAGCTTTTTCCTTTCTTAAAATGTGTATACATTTTTCTGGCACCCTCTGTATATATGAAATTATCTTCTCTCCAAGTTATGCATTGTATTAATTTTCCCCCTACTTTAAGCCTATCAGGTTGAGGAGAATGGAATACTGTTGCACTTGGGTAGGAAGAAATTATATGAACATTTGGAGCCATTTCACGTGCTTATGGATTATGAAGAAAATGCAACGTGATTTTTGTATTTAGTGAAAAATAAGAATGTGCCTTATGAAAAACACTATGTCTGCTAGTAAGTGGGCATGTTTTCTTTACATGTCTAAAGATGTGATAGAATTAAACCGAAATCGTCTAAAACCTCCTTAGATAAGATCGTTTCCAATTATTAATTGCATATATGTCTCAGCAAGCGTCAGAATCAAATTAAAATTCATAAAGAAAGAAAAAATGCTCGCAATACTTATCAAAGAAATGTGTAAGGCTATTATACTAAAGATTACTTATATGCTGCTTCTGACTCTAAATTGGCTCTAAGTTTCCATTATTTCACCTATTTAGATAAAATGTTCCCGATATTAAGAAAATGCCTCTTTATTTTAAATGCCAATATCTGTATTCCCACTCAACTTCTCAATGCAATCTATACAGACATTTATCTAATTTGATTTTTGAATAATTTATGTTATCCATTAACTTATACTTTTTTTCTAGTTTCCTAATTTTAGACCATGTCTCCTAATTTAACATTCTTTTTAAGTATTAAGTGTATTTAATTTGAGTCAGGTTTGTAGTCCCCTTGATCACATTCAAAGCTTTAAATATGTCACCAAAAGCCCAAGATGGCTTTATTTGTGAAAGCTTTCAATGATGCCTATTCAGAAATATTTACACATCACAGTGAAAGAAATGTCTTGATTGAAGTGACAAATTGCAGTTTTGCAGCACTTCTAAGTGAAAGCATAGAAGATGTAGAGTATATATTACTGTCAAGAGAATTTAATATTTTTAACAATTCTTGAAAAGTTCTTGAAGGCAAAATAAGGTTTACGATATGACAATTTGAACATCATTGACTCTCTGAAAGCAAATTTGATGTCTCCCAATTACATACTTGTTTAAAGTATGAGGGAGAAATATGAAATAGAGGTATTCATTTTATCATATGATAAATATTTCAACTGAGATGATGGTATCTTTGAAAAAAACTCTCAGATGGGCCTAATACCAAACACCCTCTCATCCTCCAATTCTGTGCACTCTCAATTTTAGCTAGCTTCTGAAGTTGCTAAGATATTAACTTTCTACTGGAACTGCTCCGGGCTGAAGCATTGTGACTTTTCCTTTAAACTTCACAGGAAGTCCTTCAGGGAGACCTCACTGGGGAGTGGCCTAGAGGAACCCTTACCCAACTTCAGTCAGAATGGTGTTTGGCCCTCCACGTTTTTAAAGGTGAGTTTCCCACAGCACATACAACAAAATAAAAAACACCGCTCTAGAAGGTTTTTTGACAGTACAGGAAATCGGAATGCCAAATAGTTGTTGGTATAGATAAGAGATCACAAATTCTGTTTCATCTCCCCTTCTTTTTTTTAAGGGAGAATAATATCCTTTATAGTCAACCTCTTTCAGTTAGAATTATATTATCAAAGATGTAAAAACATGACTCATACACATATTAAGTGAACAGGTGTCAAAAATTTTATCAAACTCATTTTTTTTTCATTTTTTTTTTTTTAATGAGGGAAATAGTAAGGAGTTAAAATTAATTCCAATGTGAATTTGACCTCCGAAGGTTTATTTTCTCTACTGGACAAAATTCGTTTGCATTGTTTCAGGTAAAAACATTTGCATTATAATGTTCTATTCTTAGACTTGCAAAATGGACTCCTCAGTCAAAAGCACACACTACCATAGAATTCAAAAATACCCAGAAAGATGCCCTTGACAATCCAACCCTGAATACCACTTAAAGGATGCAGTAATCTCTTTTGCCTATTTGTAATTCTTTGACATTTTTTTCTGACAGGAAATATAAGTGAATCTCCCCCTGAAGTCATGTAAAATAAATACCTAATTATATATTAAATGAATACCTTAATTTATATATTTTTATATGATATATTATTAAAAGCTATAGCCATATAATTCACAGTTGATTACCTTTGTTAATTTATCTTTTGTCTTAATATCAAGATGTTAAAAATATTATCTTCTGATTTATTTTTAGGGTTTTGATTTATTTTTCTAACATATTATGTTATTTTAATTTATTTAAAAGGCATTAAGGAATTTTTAAAAACCCACTTTTAAATAACCTTTGCATTTTTATAATTTACTGTTCCCATTTGTGTTCCTATAATGAGCATCCCAGCAGAAAGTAAACAAAGAAGAGGCCACAAAGAGAGAGAAGACAGGACTTTAAAGCCATTATTCTTGTAGAATGATCAATATTAAATACTGAATATAAAATAAAAATAAATTATTCATCTTTAAAATTTAGTTTGTTAATTTAAAAAACTAATGGAGCCAAAAGGAATAATATACATGAAAGATTAAACAGAATAAAATAAGAATGACATTGTAGATATTTGCAAAAGAATTTCATGAATTAACTCAATCTAAAGATAGAAAAAACAAATTCAGGTGCTCATACAACAAAACTTCCAAGTGGAGAATATAGAATTATTTATTCTAGGCCATCTTCTGATATGTTTTTTTTTCACTTACTGAAATAGTGATTACCGTATTTGCCGGCGTATAAGACGATTTTTTGGCCCTGAAAAATATGCCTCCACGTGGGAGGTCGTCTTATACGCCAGGTACACTTCAGATAGACTGCCCATAGTGCTTGCCCCGTGCCATAGTGGCCTCCCGATGCCCGCCCACTTCATTCCACATACCGTTCAGGCATCAGCAGCACTGCTGGGTGTATGCTCGGCTGTTATGCGATTTTGCTGTTATGCGATTTTACCACACTCGCAAAATCGCACACAGCCGACCATACACCCAGTATGATAGCGCAAAATCGCGAATCGTGATACCATACTGGGTGTATGGTCGGCTGTGTGCGATTTTGCGAGTGTGGTAAATTCGGGTTACCATATATTTCTTTACATATGCATTGAAGATTCGCGATTTTGCGCTATCATGGTGTCTGTTAGAATGTTGAAGAGCTCGCACTTGCGCACTGGTGAGGTCCCAGGGAGATGCTGATGCAAGGGTGGACCAGACTGCTATAGTGACAGGGCGGGCAAATAGGCAGCCAACAGCCAAACACAATACTGCACCATTGTACAGTACAGCATAGAAAATGTCGACCAGTCAAACCCCTATCATCCCTATCATGGCACCAGCCAAAAGAAAGAAGTATGATGCAAATTTTAAACTGAAAGTTATAAACTTTGCTAAGGAAAATAATAATTGTACTGCTGCAAGACAATATGGAGTAACAGAAAAGATGGTTCGGGACTGGAAATCAAATGAGAAAGCATTAAAGAGTATGCCAAGGGGTAAGTGTGCATTTAGAAGAGGCACCCCACACTGGCCAGAACTCGAAAAACATGTAGCAGACATGGTGGCTCAACATCGCCAAAACGGTTATGTGGTGACACGAAATACAATACGCTTGTTTGCACTTCAGTGGGCCAAATCAAATCTGATATTGCTTTACCTTTTATTTGGTGTGTGGAAGGTGTGCGGAAGAGGGGGTAGTCTTATACGGCGAGTATATAACAAACTCTGTATTTTGAGTGGAAATGTTAGGGGGGTCGTCTTATACGCCCAGTCATCTTATATGCCGGCAAATACGGTAATCACAGTAATACTGTAAAAATAAAAGTGAAACTAAGACCTTTATTCAAGTGGGAGATGGAAATCTAAGAAGAAACACATAAAATATTAGACACACTTTTCCAAAAAGTAACCTGAATTTTTAAATAAAATATTTGTTCAAGTAAAATTAATTAGCTCATCCTGTTATATAAGATTCTGAGGCCCTGAAATTTTGCCCCACATTCACATGGTAATTATGAATAATTTACAAGGTGTGATCAAACAATAAATATACTGAATGTTTAAATAAAAAAACTATTACAGTAGAAGGCACATTGCTATTAATCCCCCTCAAAATACTCCCCCTTACTTCAAACACACTTATCCCATCATTTTTGCCACGTTCTGAAGCAGTTCTGGAAGTCCTCTTTCGTCAGTGTCTTTAGTTGCACTATCATGGCTGCCTCGATGTCCTGAATCATTTTAACTTTGGGGAAGAGCCAGAAGTTGCACAGTGCTAGACCCAGTGAATAAGGTGGATGAGGACACACCGTGATGGTTTTATTTGACAGAAATTGCCATATACCACAAGCAATGTGTGACAAGTAGCCTTTCCATTGTGATTACAAAATATGGTGAATGCTGATGCTGGGGGCCATCTAACGGAAAGGCAGGGATCTTCAATATGGGAGGTGCATCAAACATTAGTCACAGTGTGTGACAAGTTTCAACTTGTTCAGTGCAGTTAAGTCAGGTGTGAGCTACGGTTGAGAGAAGTTGTGTTTTAAAGTGTGCAGTAAATCATCCTCCATCATGACAAGACTCTGTGTCACACATAGCTTCTGATAAGGCGATTTCTGTCAAATAAAAGCATTACAATGTGTCCTCATCCACCTTATTCACTGAATCTGGCATCGTGAAACTTCTGGCTCTTACCCAAAGTCAAAATGATTCAGGACATCCAGACAGCTATGACCATACAACTAAAGACACTCATGAAAGAGGACTTCCAGAACTGCTTCAGAAAGTGGCAAGAATGATGGGATAAGTGTATTCAAAGTGTGTGTGTGGGGGGTATTTTGAGGGAGATTAATAGCAATATGTCTTTAACTGTAATTTTTTTTAGTTTAAAGATTCACCATATTTTTTTATCATACCTCATATATAAAATCAGGCTTTCCTATTTTTGTAACAATGTGAATTAATAGGATTACACAAAGAATCAGTGTACTTACACTATAAGAGAAGTTCTTAAAATAGGGTTATTTACACTTCTGTAATTTATAATTATGTATACTTAAAATGTTTCCATACATAATAAAAATGTGCAGATAAAAAAATTTTTAATTGGTTAGCATTATAAAGCTTAATTCCTAGAAAATTGGTGAAGTCCACTGTATTTCTTCAATAGATTATCATTACACTTCATAAAGAGGTTATGAAATCATAAGAGATAAATCAAACCTCATACAATGAAAATATGACTACATTTATTCTAGGACATTTTTAAGGGATTAAATACAAAAATGGTTCTCGAAGTACACTAAATTTTTTGACACGGCGAAGAATTTCATTTTGTCATATAAAGGAGAAAATCTGGTAATGCCAAGTAATACCTAGTGTATGGATAGTTAGTAACTCCCCCAAAAGAGATACTTTACTGAAAGTTAATTTTTAACAATCAATTTTTTTTGAAACCTGGGGTCTATTATCTTACTATACATATCAGTGCAGTTCTCAGATTAGTCAAGGAAAACTGGCATATAACAGAAGTAGAGACTAAAAGGAACTTCAAATATAGGTAGTCTTTATGTGTATATGCATCATTTTGCTTCTCATGAAGTAAAAATGCCCAGCCAGTTAAAATTTAACATGCTAACAATCCATCTCTTATCCTGGGTAAGGTGGCTTCATGGTATCATTAGAGCACACTTTCTTTAAAAATATTATTAATATATTTTGTTTTTTAGAAGAGTTTAAACTTTCCATGAAAACTGAGATTATGCAAGATGTTCTTATATAACCAACACCTAGCTCTGCTATTAACATCTTACGTTAGTATGATACCTTTGTTACCTTTGATAATACTTTTGATATTGATACATTATCTATAACCAGAGTCCATCGTTTATTATTCAGTTCCTTTCTTCCTACCTAATGTTTTTCTTGTCTTTTTTTTCTTTTGTGTCCCAGGATTCCATTCACAGCACCACATTACCTTTAGTTGTCATGTTCCTTTAGACTCCTCTTGGCTGTGATAGTTTCTCAGACTTTCTTTGTTTGATGACCTTGAGAGTTTGGAGGAATGCTAGTCAGATACCTTGCCGGATGTCCCTCTATTGGGATTGTTCAGATGTTTATTCGTTTTATGGAGGAAGAACACAGGTTTGAAGTGTCATTTCCATTATGCCATATCATGCTAGCAACATGATTTATGACTATTGATGTTGATCTTGATCACCTGCCAGGATTCTTCACTGTAGTTACATTCTCCCCACTTTCCATGCTGTACTCTTTGGAAGGAAGTCGCTGTTCACCCCACACTTAAGGGTGGAGTATCTCCATAATTTATTTAGAGTTTCCTAGATGAATTTATTTTGTTGGATATTTATTTTGTATGTTGGATTATAATACTACTTTATTACTTTGTTGCTCAAATTGTTCCAGCTTTGGCCATTGGGAGCTCTCTTAGTTGCCTCCTGTGTCCTTTTGACATACCCTACTAATGTAGGTTTTTAGTTTTTGTTATTTTTATTTTTTAAACACTTCTCTACTTTCCAACACTACAAGAATACAAGATGCCCTTGCTCAACTTGTATATTTCCTCCCCGAGTCTTAGAATCAGATATTTCTCCCAAGAAGTTCCAGTTCATTATATTGGAGAATGATCCTAGAAACCAAGTCCTGAGTGCTAGGTGTGCTTGTTGCCACTGGGATGTTTCTGTTAGGTCCCCGTGCCAACAGAACAAATACATATAAATGTATAGATACTAGTCTATGCATACATGAATATGCACACACATTTCTACATGTAACTATCCTCTCTATATTAAGTTAAACATGAGTTCTCATTGATGTCTTCAAGTGTAATACATTGCCACATGGATCACTCTATCCTACTCTCCTTGCTTATCTGTATATTCCCACTCCAACAATGAGAACCTAGCTCCCACTCCACCCATTCCTCTAATTAATTATTCATTTCCACCTTAAATATATACCGGAATCAGAATTGTTACCCTGTACTCCTGTGGGAAACAAGTTTATCAACTAGAGTTCCACACTTATTTTGAAGCTACTTTTGAAATGAGCCCACTCATCCAGAAATTACTTAGGTCAGCATCTTTCCCCCTACAGTGACTCTTAAAGATAGTTTACTTATATCTGGAGTAGTAGCAAAGAAAGGAACAAATAGGAAGATGCACTTTTATGTTTATATTACTGGGCATTGAAAAAGCAAAATACATGGAAATTAATTGGTTCAAACACTATAAACACCATGAGAGTCAGAAAATACCATTTATTCCCCAATTCAAAATATACAAAAAAAAAGTTAACAGAGAAATCTACCTCCTACTGTGCAGTAATTTTTATGTCTGTTGCGAAAGTATCTGAGAGTTTTGAGTTTTGATATCCTGAATTCTTTCTTCAGCCATCCACTCTATATTTCTACACTAAACTCATCAGGAAAACTTTTCAATGATACTAGAGAGGGTCATTCTAAGACTTTATTTCAGAAGTTGAAATTCTGAATGCATTTCTTCATAGAAATAAGATAAACCCATGAGGAAATGATTTTAAGTAATGCTACAAAAGTATTCTTTCACCATTATAGACATCATAAAAAATCAGAATACTAGGAAGAGCTTTTTGTTAGTCTAATCTGGAGCAAAATGAAGCACAAAGCATAAAAACAGTATAAGATGTATATAAACACACAATTTGTGCTAGCTTGGAAATTAAAAATCTATATTTTTAATATAATTCTATTGAGCATATGTTGAGTTAGTCAATTAACATGTAAGTTAATTCTTGACCCAAATTCTCCTAGGAAGATGCAATGCCCTGTATGTGAATAATGCTGTGGGGGAAAAAAAGAAAGAAAGAAAAAAAATGGTAGCTCTGACAACTAAATTTTCATTGTGATAACTTTACATTGTTGAAGAAATCTTGGTGATGGCATAATGGCCACTTAATGTAAATATGTACAAGACTACTTTTATTCTAGGCTCCTTGTTTTACTCTTTCTGAAAGACTTGTCTCCTTCTGTTCTCTGTCTCTTCTGCCTAAATAGCATCAGTCAAATGGGGAAATTCAAACATGTTTGTTTTTAATCTTTATTAAGTTTATTGGGGTGACATTGGTTAATAAAATTATATAGGTTTCAAGTGTACATTTTAATTTTTATTATTTTTTTTTAAGCTGAGCCATCCTGCCACCGGTTGGCAGCTCAGTGGCTGCTCAGCTTGGGCTGGGAATCGAACTGCTGTTGCTCAGAGCTCAAACTCTTGAGCGAGCTCTTAACCAACTGAGCCACAGGTGTACATTTTTATAATGCATCATCTATATATTGCATGGATATTCTTAGAAAGCGACTGTGAGATGGTCATTGCAGAATTACTCACAATTAAGGAAAAGAGATTTACAATATGTATATTATTACCAATGAAAGATTATCATATTCTTTTCCTCCTCAATTTGTTTGGATATACCTTCTGACTAGGAGATGTATCATGATTTACATCCATGGACATTTTTAGTAATGGAAATATGCAGTTAATTAGAAATGGGATTTTACTGTTTTTGTTGTTACTGTAGAACCCACTTTCAAAGTTAAATTTTGGAAAAACTGTCTCATAATTATTATGACATTCATTTTAGATTTATTAATAATAAAATCCTCCTTGTAGTTTTATGACCATGTTTTTGCTAAAATAGCCATATGTTTCCCAGACATCCTATGGTGCTTTGAGTGTATCATTCAGGAGAGGCTGAGTTTGGTTGTACAAATAAAGCCTAAATCTTAGTGCTTTATTAGAATATAAGTTTGTTTATCACCAATGCTATATGTTCTATAGGGATTGTTAGGAGGGCTCAGTTCTTTGAAGTCTTTTGTGGGACTCAGATCAATGGAGGTTTTACCTTGACGGATGCTTCCGTGATCACCATTGCAGACAGAAGGAAACGTGGCTAGTTGCACAGTAGTTCTCCCATCAAGAAGTTACACATGTTGTTTCTGCTCTCATTTCATGTAACTTCAAAGGGACTGGGAAATACACTCTTGTCATATTCCCAGAACAGATATTAGAAAATACTGGTGTACAGCACCAGTAACTACCTCAGTGATCAGTTAAATCACGTCTTGGAGAAAACAGAACTGCGGGAACCAATAATGAGAACTCTGCTCTCTTCTAATGTAATAAAACTAAATTTTGAGTCCTCCAAAATTTCTGACTCCCTTTAGAAAAGAATAGAAAATACATGTAATCTGTATTCTGAAAGTCCAAGTTCCACATTCCTTCTATCTGAAATCTTTCCCTTTTCTCTATCTTTTATGTCACATTTGCCCATTGTAACTAATTCCTCTTCCCGAAGTGGCTTTTGTACAAGAGAACTGATGCATTAATTTGTATTAATTGCAAAACAACTGCAAAGGTGCTAATCTCCCTCTTAAAGAGACAGTTATTGCAGTAATGACAAACGTGGCCCCTTGTGTTAGACTTCCTGAATTCTGTTCCACACCCTGCTGCTTACTTGCAGTGTGAATTTGGACAAATTCTTAAACCTTTCTATGCCTCAGTATCTTTTTCTGTAAAACGGGAGTGAGGAGACTCCCTGCAAGTTAAAACATATAGCGTTCTTCAAATAGCTCACAATATGCCCTCAATTAACAGTAGCGTTGGGACCTACTACATTTAGGTTTAGAAACAAATCAGACTTCTGTTTGTATCTGATACATACTTTTATTAGGCTAAACATTAGAAATGCTGTATTCTAAGTTTTGGGATATATTTATTTCAGTATTTATCCAGCAATATAATGTGCATTTCCCCAAGTAACTCATGTAATGCAAAAAAGATGGATTTTATATTTCCTATGTAAACTACAGAAAAGATAATTTCATAAATTTAAAAAACTGCTTTTATTATTTTAAAGGGTCATGCATCATCAATAATTGATATGATACCATGGGACTGAATGAGTATAAATATAAAAATACACAGAAAATAGCTTATTCTATTGAGTTTACCTTACAGGGAATATTTTTCATATTAAGGAGAAACTAACTTATTCCACTTCCTGAATGATTAACTGTGAGAGTTATTTTTTAAATAGAAGTCTTTAAAAAGGCATAAAACAAATAAATTATGGGGAAGTAACGTACAACATAGGGAATATAACCAATGATATTGTGATAGCATGGTACGGTGTCAGATAATTGCTGACTTATCATGGTGATCACTTTTTTAAGTATATAAATGTTGAATCACTGTGGTGTTCACCTGAAACTAATATAATATTGTACGTTAGCTATATTTTAATAAGAATCTTAAACATATTCTAAATTTTGCAGGTATAATATTTTAGTTAAAACATATTAAATATATTAATATATAGAGAAATATATATAGAAATATTAAATATAGTATAGGTAGATTAAAAAACACAATGACATTTTGTGACTTGTGCAAATAACATATTTTAAAAACTCAAGATTATTCAGTCAATAGTACAATTTAATATGCATATGTATTTTAAATTTTCAAAAATATTGCTAAAATTGCCATGAGTTAAAATTGTATTGAGTATACAAAACCAAATCCAAATACTCATTCATATATTGAAGTTGAATAGTACTTCAACAGTTAATTGGGGTATCAGTTGTCCATAGAAATTGAACTACTGATGTAATTTATATATGAATGAATATGCATTTTATTGCATCATATCCAGAACAAAAGGGCTTTTGTACTTTTGAGCTGCAAATATGTAATCTAAGTTTTCTGAGTTAAGAGGTTAAATACTGTTTATAGTTACCTAATTTCACATTAAAATAATGAGGGTATTCATTAAAATATAGATTTAAATGCATTAAATTGGGAGCATTGCTAAGGGGCCACATGTGGATATTTTAAAAACTACATATAATTATATTCACAAATGGGAGAAAGACCTGTTGAGTAACTAAGTAATAAGTGGAAGAGATGCTGTTGTCTGCATTCCATCATTTTACAATGATGGAACTGGTTAATTTACAAAGTAAATAACAATGCATTATATTTCACTGCAGCTGTCATTGTGGGACTATCACAAATTTGTTATCATGTATTGGCATGTAGCAATAAGTATACTTAATGAAAGCCATCTCTATCCACATTGCTTTTCAGTTATATATTATACTTCATTCCCTCCATCACTTATACTCATCATTATTAGTATATAGAATAATTAAAATCATTAGAAATGATGGTAAATTTCATTAGATTACATTAAATAATATTATTTATGATAACTTAGAAAAAATTCAAACTTATAATATGTGTTATTAAAGAGTGATACATATTTTTGAAAATTCCAGCAAGATAATTGTTTCTGTGGATGTGTGCTATTGTATATTATTTGGATTTTTAGTTTTGCTCCAGGAAATTGTAATACGATCTTTAGGAAATTAAAAGTAGAAGATGACAAAAAAATAGAAAAAGAGAGAGAGAGAGAGAGAGAGAGAGAGAGAGAGAGAGAGAGAGAGAGAGAGAGAGAGAAAGAGGAGAGGAGAGAGAGAGAGAAGAAACCAAACTATTATTTCTGAATAATATCATTATCAATAGAAAGAAAAATTATCTGTTTACAGAAGAAATTCAAATTTATGCAAATGTCTTGTATCTTAAGTAATACTTAACTAATTTATGTATCTTAACAACTGCTACAATTAAATTTATGTATCTTACAACTAATTTTTCATAAAAATCTGGTTCAGAGAAACAAAACTCAGTTACAAACCACTTTTGTTAATTGAAAATGAAATAGTGCCATTTGTGAAAACATGGATCTTGAGATTATTATGCTAAGTGAAATAAGTCAGACAGAAAAAGCCAATCACCATATTATTTCACTGATATGTAGTATATAAAATGGAAAACAACAAAGGCGCAAGACAAACAAATGAAGAAACAGAAACTCATAGACACAGACAATGTTTAGTGGTTACCAGAGGGTAAGGGGGGAGGCAGGTTGTAAATGAGGGTAAAGGGGGTCTAATATATGGTGACAGAAGGAGAACTGACTCTGGGTGGTGAACACACAATGTATATATAGATGATGTGTTGCAGAACTGTACACCTGAAACATATGTAACTTTACTAACAATTGTCACCCCAATAAACTAATTAAAAAAATAAATAGCAAAAACACATATTTTTCTAAAAAAAGAAAATTATAATAGTTTATTAAATATGTGTGTACATACATATGTGTAGTGATGTTCAGAAAACATAAGTTTTGTTCTTTATTGTGGAGAATGATAGAGTGTTTCAGATTCTTCAGTCTAAATGTTCCCTTTTTTAAGGGTTATATTAATATTGCCGCTTATAGATACCCTGCTCTATTCTATTTCTGCTGGTTTATAAATTATTTTCTGTAGGTTTAAAAAGTAAACCCTGTAATTTATGGCCTCTGAAAGATTGCCAGATTTTAAAATAATTTGAAATTTAAATGTGGATTTGCATTGCTAAAAAAAATATAAAACCAGAAAGTACAATTTATTTTTGTCTTTCTATTCCTACAGAGAACTGTAGTAGAAAAAGTAATTATACTTCTCTTAGTAGTTATGGAAAATATTTAGTTCATGGATATGCCAGTTTGATTTTGGCAATTCATTTTTTTTCTTTATGTTTTTTATAAAGAAAAGAGAAAATTCACACCTTAAAATTTTGGATGTAGAAAATTTTGCAGAGGTGCCCTGGGAGCAGTAATTTATCTTTGTTAAATCAAATATAAAAGTAGAAATTTATTGGTGCAAAATTAGCAGGGATTTGTTACATGTTTATCTTGATTCATCGAATCATGATCTTTGTCCTTGATCTTTCAAAGGCATTCACGCTTGTCTCCAAGTATAGGAGCAAATATATAACCAAGGTATTTTCGTGCATTTAAAAGTGAAAAATTGTTTTCCAGTGTAAACTGAAATTTAAATTAGAATGTAATTCTTTATCCTTTAGCAGCACTGCCCAGTATAACCTTTTGTGATGATGGAAATGAATGTGTCTTTGAGTATTTGACTACTGCAACCAAAGAACTGATTTTTAAATTTTATTTGATTTTAATTAATTAAAATTTTATATTTAAATAGCCACGTATGAAAAGTGCCTATCATATTAGACAATATAGCTTTAAAGTTTTATTATTATTCTGGCTTTCATTCATTTTATTTAAAATTAAAAAAGAAGTTTGTTTTAATATTTTTACCTGCACATGAAATTAGAGCAACATAATTTTTACACAATTTAATTTGCCATGCAAGAATGACAGAGAGATAGTATAAGCAAGTGAGAATTTCTAAGTGAGATGTTACAGTTCATCATTTCCTTAGTGTCTCCAGGCTTGTGTAACAGTCAGCTACAAGTGCCAGTAACAAAAAGCTACTCTGTTTAAAGTGTTATGATTTTTCTTGTCTAGATCATCCACTATGATCTGGCCCCAAGTCCAGGGAGAACCACATGGTGATCTCCAACATAGAGAATTCTCTGGAGAATTCTGGACTAATTTTGGGGGAATTGAAGTCTTATAATGTAGTACAGTATGGAAAATCCATCCCAGGGGCAGGTGGGAAGGCAGGTGCATGTTTTTATCCCTGACATTTAAATAATTTGACTTATGGCAATTTTGTAATCATGACTATTGGCCCTGATTTGGGTTTGAACTTTCTATAAATAGTAACACACAATAAAAGTGTGATGAGTTGGACTCAGAAAGTTTCTTGGTATGGTTTTGAATTAAAATATAGATGCAGATGCAGTGAAGAAAATGACAAAATTAAAGAATTGCAGTTTTGTATGTGTAGGGAAATGAAGAAATCAGATAAGTTGTAGAGTATTCAGGAGCAAAGGCACCGTCAGAAATGAGAGTACAACTTAATGCTGTATTGAATTGTGTGGGGCAAAACCGGAACAGAAAGAAAATACTGAGAAATCAGTCATCTCAGCTTCACTTCTTAAAAAGGTGGGAAAATTATTCTCAGAGCACCATTTCAGGAAATAATTGAGCTTAAAACTTGATCTTTTCACCCTCAAGTGGCTTCTACTTGAGGAGAGTAGAACAAAATGCAGTCATTCTTCAGTGTCAATAATTAAAAAAAAAAAACTGTTAAATGTTATTGTTTTGGTGTATAAAAATAGAAGAAAATTCAAAGACAAATGGATAATCATGTTGAAGTGACCATATTTTGAAAATCAAGCACAGGCAGAGATGCTTTGACCTTAGAAAGTAATAAATGATATTTCATAGTATAATCAAGATTAATGATTAAATTTAAGATTATTTTAAAAAATTAATTGTAAAAGTTTTAAAAGGATAAATTAAAAAAAAAGCAGTTTGTATTTACTTTAACTGCATTGTGTTGAATTCCAAAATAGGCAGTTATAATTGAAGGGTGCGTGTGAGGTAAAGAGTGGCAATTATTTAAATGAAAGTAAAGTAAGAGCTCGGACTCCAAAGATGGAAGATGAGTATTTTGAAATATAAGTAGAAAGATTTAGTAATATACATAAAGAGCATATGTTTAATATGGTATAAATAAAAATAGTATAATTTTATACCTTATCACTTGCTGGTCAAGCATAATACTCTTTATTAGTAGATATGAAACATAACTGATTGAGTTTTAAGTTACATGTTTGTTATTAAAAACATTTCCAGATGCCTCAAAGAAGTTTTATTTTATCAGATCAGAATAATGCAAAAGTTTCATAATGCAGAAAGTTGATATAATTGTGCAGAAACAGTCTGCCACATGCATTTCTGTTAGAAATACAGAGTAGTATAAACATAAATGAGAGCAATGCCTTTTTCATTAATTCATTAGTTTTTAAAACTTAGTGTCCACCTTTATTGAGATGTTATTGACATATGGCATGTAAGTTTAAGGTGTATTCAGTGATGATTTGATACATGCGCATATTGTGAAAGGATTACCAGAATGTTAGTTGATACCTCCACCCCCTCACATAATTACCATTCTTCTGTCATGATGACTTGTATGATCTACCCTCTTAACATCTTTCAAGAACATTATACAGTGTTGTTAATTATAGTCACCACACTGTACATTAGATCCATGTAGCTTATTCATCTTTTACCTGGAAGGTTATACCCTTTATCAACATCTCCCATTTCCCCACCACAGAGCCCCTGAGAGCCTCCATTCTACTCTTATTTCTTTGATTCTAGTTTTTTACAGATTCCACGAGTGAGAGCACACGGTATTTGTCTTTCTCCGACATTTCATTTAGCATAATACCCTCAAAGATGCATCCAATTGTTATAAAAGGCAGGGTTTCCTTCTTTTCTTTTAATATCTGAATAATATTCCGTTGTCTGTGTGTCTGTCTATATCTATCCATCCATCCATCCGTCCATCCATCCATCCATCCATCCATCCATCCATCAATCCATCCATCTATCTAATCCAACTCATATTTTCTTTATCCATTCACCTCTGGATGTACATGAAGGTTATTTCCATGTCTTGGCTATCGTAAATAATGTTGCAATGAACATGAGGGATACAGCTATCTTCTTGATATAGTGATTTTTTTTTTCCCTTAAGAAAGATATGCAGAAATGGAATTGCCGGATCACATGGCAGTTCATTTTGAATTTTGGTAAGAACCTCCATCCTGTTTTCCACAGTGACTGTGCCAATTTACATTCCCACCCTCAGTGCCTAAGTGCTGCACGAGCAAAAGCACTGAGGTGAGCCTGGGGCCTTAATTTGAGGGATGCCCTGGAAGCCACCTGGGGCTGCAGACATGTCACCTCTGGTGACAGGTGGGCTGTGTGTGCTGCTGGAGCCAGCAGGGGCAGCTACAGGGGCGTGTCTGGATTTGCAGGAGCCCACCAGGAACCTGGTGAGACCAGAGGAAGTCACCTACTATAATAGGAGCCACCTGGGGTCATGGGAGCTTCCTAGGGCGGCTGGAGCAAGCAGGCACCAGGATGTGCTGGAGGCTTGGTGTTACAGGAGCCACTGGGACCGGGAGCTGACTGGGCTCACTGGAGCCAGCAGATGCTAGGATAAGTCTGAGACCTAGGCTCCCGGCAGCCCACTGGGAGCCTTACCATGGAAAGGGCCTGGGAGCTGCCTGGATCCATTGGAGCTGGCAGACACTGTGCTGAGCCTGGGGCCTGAATTCCTGGGAGCTTGAAGGGAGCTACATACAGGTCAGGGGGGAGGGACTTAGAGTTCTTGGTGAAGTCAGGCGCTGTCTTTACTCTCCTCCAACCAGAAAGGTGTCAGTCTTTCTCTGAACTGTGCTTCCTCAGGGAGGGGGTGAAGTGGGTAGTGTGAATCTACCTTTTCAACCCTACTCCTGGCGCCATTATTATTATTATTATTATTATTATTAATTTCTGTGCTTCACCAAGTGCTGCAATCCTTCACCTTTAATCCTTGGCTCTTGTGAAGGTCTTTTCCTGCATAGATAAATGTTCAAAATGATGCTTTTTTGGGGGGTGGGAGTTGGGGAGTGTAGCAGTAGAAATTCCTGTGCCACCATTTCGCTGATGTCATTGGCAGTCCCCAAGAAGTATTAAATGTTGTTGGTGATGCTTGGGAAGACAGGGTTTGCATATGGGATACATATTTTAAGTCAGAGATTCCAAAGCTTGAGTTCATGCATAAGCTTCAGGAGATTTACAAATAACGTGGAAGGTGGATGCAAAAATGTTGCATGTGTCTTTCTCTGAGCCATAATCTTCATAAAGCCTCAGAGGAGTTTTTGGGTGAAAAACTAGGAACCACAGTTTTAGGCCACACCTTGGGTCAACCCCTTAATTGTCTGCGGTGATAAAAATAAGTATGAACCCTTTAAATTCATATGATCAGATTGTTATAAGAACTACTTTTATAATCATTTTTGATGGTGTATGCATTTTTCCAGTGGATCACAAAGACCATTTTAGGGAGGATATGTGATAGTCTTAAATTCACTAGGTGGGAGATATGGGGTCAGTAAAATAGGAAGGGAATTGAGAAATACCTGTATATTTTTTGCATAGACACGTTTTCATCTGACCTATCATTTTCTACATGTTTTTTTCTTTTAAAAATATTTCTCATTGATTTCTTGTGTCTTTATTTGAACATCCATGGCTATGATTCTATGGCGCAAAAAATAAAATAAAAAATGGCTGGTTAATTCACTCCGTTTTTACATAACTTTCAGTGTTATATAAATAAATAATCACTTTTGTTTCTCTAATGGCAAACTGGGCATGTCTGCTCAGACATTAAATCACACTTTAACACATTTAAAACAAAATTCATCATATTTTGTAACAATGATCTCTAACCCTGTCTGCTCTATTATAATTAATAACATCATGCCCTTAGTCCTATAAATTCCATATCTTTTTTACTTTTTTCTTTCTGTCAAAATATCCTTAGAACTATTTCTCATATTCATATTTCTTTTCATTAATAACTGTATCTCTGCATACTACCCTTTCCTTCCCACTCTTCCTGTTTCAGTCAAACCTATGTCCTTGCGCAAACTAACTTTCCAAAGCAAGGCTTCGATCAAGTTGTATGACCCTTTAAGGTCAGTCGATAAATTTTTACTGACACTGGGCATTAATCCCAATGATTTCGTTGTAAGTTAATATTTTCTAAAATCTAATTTTAAACTATATTTTTTGATTTAGTAATGCCTCTAAATACCAGAATTCTAGCCATTGTTGTGTCTTGTTCTTCAACTGAAATGTCCTCAACTCCTCCACTTACCCATTTTCTATTTCTGATTTAAAAGCCAAATAGGTCTGCTGACCTTAATAGGAGACAGCAGTCACAAGACCAAGTATCTTCCAATTCAGAGGGGTAATGTGCCTGGCTTAACAGAATGGAATGGTGTAGCCCCCAGCACCGTTAAAAGAGCACTGGTCCTTCTCCCAACTCCACCAGAGATGCTATTGTAGAATTCAATAAGAGCAAACCCAACCCAACCAAAGCCAAACAAAAATGCTGCTAAACAAAATGATAATTAAACAAAATGAGAATTAATCTATAATTTCTCCCTTTATATTACACATTAAAACTGCAAATGTGCATTTTGTTTTAAAAGCTTGTCACTGCTGTGGGATCCAGATGTTGGATTGGCATTCCCACTATTTGCAAGAAGTGATTTATTCTCCACATGTGGTATTACAATTCTCAGTCTATTGACTCTTCGATGACTGCAAAATCCTGCTGACTTCCCACCCCTTATTGAATACAGCAAGGCATGAAATTAAAATTGTCACTTCTTAAAGAAGAAATTTAGAATATTGATTCAGAGTATATGTTCCCTAGAATGCCTTTTAATTTATGATTTAATTAATGATATGTGTGAGGAAGCAACTTTCCTCAGGACATTCCGCATTTAATAAAAAAACACAATTATTGACTCCAGCCATGTACAAGTTACTAATTTGCATAGATCTGTGATTCCTAAACTGTGTGCTGGTGTTGTTATTTTCCCTATTGACTAGATGAGGAAACTGAGGCAGATAGTGGTTAAATAACCTGCCATGGTTGTACAGTTATAATTGAGAGAGCAAGAACTCAAAGCAAAGTCCTCTGGCTCCAAAGTGTGTGTTGTGTTCCATCCCCTACATTGGTATCTCTGGGCTGTGGGTCTGAGAACACAGAAGATTGGGGGTGTCATTTTCTCCAGTGTGGGGGAAAGTGCAGGAGGAACAGGCTGGTGAGGGGTAGCACATGGGGCAGGGAGAGAAGAAAGCAAGGGTTTGCATTTGGATGTGTTAGGGTGGAGGGTCGATTTGTAAAAAGCTGAACTGTGTCCTTCCAGAAGATGCTGGAGTCCCAACCCCAGTACGTGTGAATGTGATCTCACTTGGAAATAGGGTCTGTGCAGATGGTCATGTTACAATGAAGCCATTAGGGTGGGCTCCACCCTATATCTGGGTCCTTATAGAAAGTGGAGATTCAGACACAGACACAGAGGCACACACACAGGGAAATGCTGCCTAAAGATGAAGAGACAGATTTGCGGGCTGCCTCCATGATTGCCAGCAGACGAGAGGAGCTAGGAAAGAGGCATAACGGGTTCTCCCTCACAGCCCTCAGAATGAACTCACCCTGGCAACACGGTCATCGCAGACCGGTACCTTCCTGGGCAGTGAGACAGTAAGTTTCTGTTGTTGACGTCGCCCAGCCTGGTACTTGGCTACGTATGGATGGCAGCCTTAGGAAACTGAACGGGAGCCGATGCTCACCAAGTAAAATGAGTAAAACCAAAAGGTTTATATGTGAGTCTAAGTTCAGGGGAGGAGCCTGGGCTCGGCACTGTTTGAATAAAATGCACATACAATAATAAAACTGGACAAGATGCTTCCTAATTAAAATAAGGCAAAAATACTGGCTAAACAAACTCATTAGCAGGAATGGGTTTGGTTTGCAGAAGCAGTATAAAGCTATTTCTTTCAACATTTTACTTGATGTTGAAAACCAGTGTTCATGGCATGCCTTTAACTTGTCTAAAATTGCAGTGATGTTTATATAGTGCCTATCAAAGCATATTTTGTCCTTAATGGGAAAACATACATCTTTTGGAAAGCACTGTGTGACTTCTGCTTTGTCCCTTACTTGGTTTTAATAATGTCAGTACATGTTGCAAAACAATATGTTTTTAAATAGAGAACTGTTCTGATGAAGTTTTATAAAGATAGTATTTTCAAGATAAACTAGCTTGAAAATTAATTTTTTTAAACATGTATGGATGTTAATTCTTTATTTTTCTCCCATGCATATATGTATACTTATACAAATTTGCTGTTTTTGAGTGAAATATTTTCTTATTTTCATGAACGTTTTGGATTAATGCATGATCTGTTTCCTTTCCACTGTAGTTTGCATATGTTAAGGGGGAAGGGTATGCATTTCCTTAGCTATCACTGCAATATTAAACAGTTCATCTATAGTAAAGGTTGACATACTGACATCATTATTTCCTGAGAATCTGGAGTGTGTGTGTGTGTGTGTGTGTGTGTGTGTGTGTGTGTGTGTGTGTGTCTTGAAAAGTTGAGTGAACTATACATTTTCTCTCAGTTTGAATTCGTCCTGAAGACTAGCTCCTAATATTTGGAACAGCATGAGTTATAAGTAATGAGTTCTCATCCTGGCTCTATCATTTCATTGACTAATATTTGACTTTGGACCAATGACTGAGAATTTATACCAAATGTTTTCCTCTTTCTATCTTGAACAATACTAGGACATTTCTTCTCCCATGTGAAATAATACACAAGGCATCAAAATCTTAGCTTCTTGGTTCAATAAATACTTGCTCCTGAAAAACATCTGTGAACATACTAAGGTAGCTGTTCAACATTGCTTTGTATGCATGAAACAAAACAAAACAAAAGATTAGCTGTTTGAAAAGAAAACTTAGCGTGAGGTTTGGCTTTGCATACAAAATGTTAAAAAATCGGAGGTTCTGTCGTTTCTAAGTTACAAAGAATCAATATAGTAGGAATGTAGCTTAAAATATAAGCAAATTAAGGGATAATGGAAGGAGTTTATTTAATCTACTTACAAATATCAATAATTTTTTCAAATACTGTTAGACAGTTTTAAAGAGTTCTGTTTATGACACCTTGCTTTGAAAGATGAGGGAAAAGAACAGATGCTAGTTTGTATATTTACTAAAATTATGTTACTGTGTTTGTGTTTTGTTTACCTTAAAAAGGAGGCATCAAAAGTCAAATCAAGCATGTCTTAGTAAAGCATTTACTATTCTATGTGAGAAATTAGACATAATTGTTTTCTGGATAGTGAGACTTGCACACAAAGAACATTTTCATTCTTAATGTTATCTTTTTTTCCCTTTAATTAAGATAAAGTATTTAGCCAATATTGATTAAAAATCCCTGCTTCTGAGAATGAGTTTTAGGTTTAAATAAACCTATAGGAAGCAAGGTCCAGCTTGGGCGAAAGCACCAGGAAGGATTAAGCCCTGCCTGATAAACAGCCCGTAGTGGTCAGGGATCCTGAGAGCACCGAGCCGTTCTCTTGGGGGATGTGTGTCCATTTTGCTTGTTTAGCTATTGCCTTGAGATATAATTCCACTCCATTACTTAGCCCTTAAAAATAAAAGCCATTGTAAATGGAAGGCACCTGAGCAATAATTTGTGGACCCGTTGGTATGTCACCTCACATCTACTGAGCCATGTTTTCATTGAAGGAAAATAACCCAATTGCCTCATGGAAAGCGCTCAGAAAATGAGTCGGCTACTCACAGCTTAAGCAGCTTCTCTTTTGCCTTCTGCATACAGTTAAACTGGCCTCGCTCTTCATTTCCTTTAAATGCTGGATGCCTGTTGAAATAACTCAGTTGATTAAACAACATGGATGATTTTGGGAGGAATGAAATCATTCTTCCTTCTTACTCAGATATCTCTTGCATGCTCAGAAAAGTCATTTTAAAAAGGTCATTTCTGCCACCTACTTCCTAGTGATTTACTAAATAAATCAAATCACCCATTCAAATCCCTAATTATTAATGTGTTTATTACCTTATTCATTCATCACCTACTTCTAACTTATTCAACTAAATTTCCTAGGTACCATCACTATGTTTTCACTGCTCTAGGGTTTATTGTGTCACTCTCAGAGCATTATTCTATGAAACATTAATGTCATGTTTAACCCAGTTTGGAAGGGTGGCGGCGTTTTCTTGAGTATTCCAGTACAGTTCTTAAGGAGACTTACTATACACAAAAATCAGGCCTCCTTTTATGCATTGGCTTATGTTGAGCTAGATTTCCTGCCCGCTCCATATTCAACCTAGAACCATTTTGTGTGACCATAGCTAAAGGATAAATTGGTTATCCTCTGCATAGCACCTTTTGTGCTCTTCCTATTCAAATTACTCTCACTTTATGATGACTCATGAAAGGGCCCTGAGATATACACAGTAGTGTTAAAACCAACTATTTCTGGGTTCACCTTTGTAACGATGATCAAAAATGGGAAAACAACACAAATTATTCTGCCTGACCTGACAGGTATTCATTTTGGAATTCAGAACTTGATTTTCTTACACAAAGAGAAAAGCAGCATTTGTATAAGGATTATAATAATAATTTCAAAAAAAAGTGGAAGGGTTAGTAATGCAATGGAATAAAACTGATTGCTAGCAGGTATTATGAAACTTCTGGAAGTTTGGTTCAATATTAAAAACAATTCAACTATATAATTGTAATAATTCAAATGTATAATTCAGAGCAATTTAAATCACAGTAGGGTCCTTTGATTTTATTTAGAAACTTACACTGCACATTTCATCTAAATTGTAGAAAAATCTTAGTATATTGTTCTTAAAATTGGAAGTTCTTGGACCTTCCAACCTAGAAATTATTCTAGAAATGCCGATCTCCCAATATATAATCTTTGCTACTGTAAATCATGTATTATCTTTCTCATATTGCTATTATAAAAGTGAAGAGTACATGTGAAAAACTTACATTTTCCAAGAGCTGCCAAGGTATTTTTTATCTTTGTTTCAAATAGAGAAAAGTAACATTCTTTAATGATTATTCTATCCTACATATTTTTCAGATATTGAAAGAAATATTGAGAAAAAACAAAAGGGGATTTTGAAGCATCTGGCACAATTTCAGCTCTACTATAGAATAGTTTCACATTATTCTAGTGTTGTCATTATGAAGTTTTTATACATTCACTTATTCATGAAATGAAAGTCAAACCAGTCAGAATATTCCCATTTGTCACTTTGGAACTGCAAATTATTTTTTTATCATTCAGTGATGTTCCTTAAAACATCATTCATAGGCATTGAAACAAAATCCCAACTAGTAAAAATAATTTTATTTTGTAGAAATTTTCTTATCAGGTAAGAAATACGTATATTATTTCATTTCATATTATCAGTATTTTGCTGCTCATACAAAATTTAAAATGTATGCTCTCAATAAAGAAAATAAATAAAGCTTAGAATGTATCTTCATAGTAATTCAATGAGTTTATTTGAGTTCAATTCACAGTAGTGCATTTAGTAAACAATATTATACCACTAATTAGCAGATACTGAAAGGCAAATAACATTCCCTTGTTACTGGAAAAGACTGACTATATTGAAACATTTAATGTATGACATTATTAATATTTTGTGGCATCTACAGAATGAGATTGTGTTTCAAAATCTTAAGAAGACTCAAAGAAATGACTAAAGTTCTTGTGGGAATATGGAAATAAAATATATGTCAGTTTGGCAACAGAAATATAATTCATTGAATGTATAAAACTCTGTTATAACATTATATATTCTATTTACCATATACTCTTTAGGGATTTTACTGCTGTTGGTGTTCACATGTCTCACTGCAGCCCACATTTTGGTAAAGGATTGAGGGGATGAAGGAATTGAGATGCTGAGAGCAGAAGAACAAGCGAACATGAGACACACTTCTTTGAGAGTATGAGTGAGAGGGTGAGGCGTTAGGGATTATGTGTGAGTCGTTATTGGGTGAGAGACAGGAATCAGAGAAGGTCAATGTGAAAGTACTTCATGAGGCTGAATGGCTGAATACCCTGTTATCATGAAATTGTCCGAGATGGTTGAAAACAAATTGAAAAAAAATAATCTCCATTGCAGCTAAGAGAGAATGAGGAGAGGCCTTCAAAGAGGAGGGAAATAAAAATAATATATTCTACAAAGTGCATCTAAGATCTATTTTAGAAGAAAATGATTTCGTGAGGTTGGTGACACCTAATATTATGATTTTTCATAGTTTAAAGAAGCCACGTTTCCTTTTAATCCATCTCTACTTTCCAATCTATAACCAACCACTTTAGGGTCTATTAACATCCACCCTAAGACTATCGCTGAATAGGTGATATATAGTATATAGAAAGAAGTATATGGTGCTATTCTTGAAAAACTGAAAATGCTGAATGGAAGATATGACTAATACATAATACAAACATTTAAAAACATTCTGTGACATATAATTTTGGTTATTCCAGATGCAATATTCACTTAGTAGTATGATTGAAGTGGCTTTCACAGGCTGAGCAGATCTCACAAATATTTTCAGAATTCAGTAATACCTTTGTGAGTTTCTTTGTTAGGTATATGCTTAATTTGATAAGGTAAATGATTTACAAGTAAATGAATCTAGCTGACATGCTAGATTCACAGCTCATTCAACTTCCATCTTTATGTTTGGTTCTAATTTTATGGTATTATCAATACATTGTATACATTCACAGTAACAGAGGAAAATAACCCCTGAGAGATGGGAGCTGACCTGGCAATATCACCTTGAGGCCTTGAGGTGGTTAGTAGGTAGTCTGGCCCTAACTGCTGGAACAATAATATCACACAAGGCAACTCTGTGACTGTGGTGGATCAAGACAAAAAAAACAAAAACAAAAAAATACAAACAACAAAACAAAATAAAAAAAACAGAAGTGTCTCATAAGCCTGTCTGAACAAAGGAGAAAAGCAACGACTGTGTCCAGATCATCTAATCAACCATCCATCCTCACATATTGTATAGCTAATGTGAGTGGTATACTTTTGTTATAAATTCCAACTTATTTTCATTTAGGAAAAGACAAGTAGTTTCACTCTGAATAAATTTAAAATTTCTCTAATTGCACGTTCCCTAATTTAGCATATCTTTGTGTGACAAAAATCTAGAGTATCTCACTGAATGGGGACTGGTTATTTGCAGCTGAAATAGACCTAGTCATTAAATGCCAGAGTGTTCAGCCAATCCATGTCATGTTCATTATTTTGTGCATCAGATCACTGTGAAACAGCTATTTAATCAATAGGAGGAATGGTCATGTCAAAGTTCAAAGACTCTCTTTCAACTTGATTAAAGCATGGCCACTACAGCTGATTGCTAGACTCAACACTAGTTCTGAAACATGGCATGCTTTGTTCCGTGGCCAAATATAGTACAGACCGGTAGGTTTAGGTTAAAAGTGTATGTACTCATTTCTTTAGCAATTATACACTACTGCACATACACATGCTATTTGCTTTCCGTGTGTAGGTACGGATGCCAAATGTTTCCCAATCCATCTGTCTTTCTTTCTTTCATCTATCATCTATCTATATGTACATGCACAAATATGTATTTAATGTCAGTTTATAATTCTGTGTATTCTGTTTTTGATATTGTGGGGACGTTTTTCAACTTAGTTACCAAGACAACCCAATCATCAGATGTAACAAAAACACAGATGGCATTTGAAGTTTACAAAATTTCAAATTTGGATCATTTATTTTACTTGTTGATTTAAATGCTTTAACTTAGTTAATTGAATAAAACAGAGGTAACAAATGGTTACATCATTTTAAAGGTTGCTTTATATTTTTTTTATGCAGGATTATTTATCTTATTAAATTTAAATAAATACAACTATCAGTCTATTTACATACATGAATAAATGCATATATATATACACACATGCATGTATATAGTTATACACGTATGCAAAATATTTAATTTCTATCTCCTATGTATCTTTCTATGATCATAAGTCAGTCGTGTCTTTATTTGATTTCGTTTGGTGATGTGTATGAAATTCTTAGACAATTGAATATTAGGTCCTTTCTGTCAGTAATCATTTATTGTGTTTATCTTGTACTTCTCTATTTAGAATAGTACACTTACTTTGAGGAGAATATTCTCAATTCTGTGCCAATGGAATGGGCGTACCTATTTTACTACCTTGCTCACTTGCTGTGTTTACTCTCCAGTGATAAAAATGCAAATATATAATTATATCAATAATATATGTTGATGAGCATAGTAATGACCAAAATTAAGATATGTAATCAGGGAGATTTAAGCCAAGATATAGAGAGAAATAAAAACAAGCAGTGGAGACCAAGTCCTGGCTCATGATGTAAATGGTAATTCTCGATATATTTGAGGGTAGGCTGGATTCCTGTCTTACTGTTCAGTTACAGGAAGCGACATATTCTCCTCTATGCTTATCTACGTTCAGCATTTTTTCTATCACAATTAATTTTGTGGGAAATTGATTTGCATTTCAAAGGCATCTATATTTTGCGGAGACTTAAATTTAAAAATATTAAGGTGACGCCACTCTATGGAAAGTACTTTCCTTGGTGTAACAGCACATAGCTTTAAAACACAAGTTCATCAGCCATATCTGTGTTTCATGAGCATGTTTGCATACAAATTTGTAAACATTTATTTTTCATAGTGGATAACAGTCAGAAAAACAAAATAATAGGAGAAAAGGCAGAACACATTTGGGCTAAAAGACAGATTTGACAAGAAGACAATGGAGATTCAAAGCAGTGGGTTGTACTCCACAAAGGCACAGTAAGCCTGCCCACCCTACTAGGCAGCAGGGAGGAGTCGGTGATCAGAATACTCTGACCCTCAGAGTTCTCTGGCATTGGCTAGCTGGTCATGGTGTCCCAAGAACTGAAATGTATGGGTTGGCTGCTACAATCTTATTTGATTTGTGTAACCTGAAAATCACCAGGCCTGATGAATAGAAATTTGACTTGAATCATCACAGTAACAAATTACAGCTCCACAAACAGCTCCAGACTTGAGTTAGTTCATAGTGAAAGAGCACCTTGAATAAAGGGAATGATGGCACCACATGAGGAAAGCTCCTGCTATATAGTCCAGAGCTTTTTCTGTGTATCTCTCCAGCCTTCCACAAAGGAATGTATGGCCATTGACTAGGGTGGCTATTCCTTGGAGAAAGGGAAATGATCAGACATTTTAGGTATTGCTGGATATATTGCTTTGAGCTGATAAGTACTGGTGACCCCAAACACTATTGTCATACTAGGTATGATACAGTCATACTAAGGACTTCAAGAGGTTATGTTACGAGTGGAGTTTTGGCTTGAGTCCTTCCCACAGTGCATCCGGTGGGCCATGAATCTCCTCTGTAATGACATCCCCAGTCCAGAAGGCCTGATAGGGATGAACATACTTAGTAACGTGCAGAATGCCCACGTGTACTCTCTGACCTATAAAGTGAGAAATATGATGTTAGAGCAAGCCGAACTTCCCAATCACAAAAGTATCACAACTGCATATGTATGACATTGCAGGCACTGCAGAGACTAGTACCATCATAAAAACTTGAAGATGCAGGGATGCTGAGTCTTGCCCCATACCCAAACAGCTTACCAATTTGATCTGTGCAGAAGATAGATGAATTTTAGATGCTAATAGTGGATTGTTGTAAATTTAATTGAGTCTTCATTCTACTTACAGTTGCTGTTTCAGATGTGATTTTCATTGCTAGAACAAATCAACACATCTACTGGGACCAGGTTAATGACTGTTAATCTGGCAAATTTATTCTTCTATGTGTTTGTTAGTTCAAGATCATCAGACGCCATTTTCTTCCAGTTGCTAGAGCCAGCAATATACCACCTTCCTGCCCTCCCTCAGAGCTATCACAACTCTCCATTTTTTATTGTCTCTCTATTCTACAGGACACCATGCTTCTCCATTACATTGATTAGAACATGTTCTTTTGACCTAGAAGCAGAAAGTAGCAGATATTATAGAATCGTTAATAAGATGCATGTATGCCAGACAGTGGGAGAAAAAATACCACAAAAGTTTAGAGGTCTGTTACCCAGGTGAAATCTCTTGGGGTCCAATTGTTCAAGACATGGTGATGTATTTCCTCGATATGGAATGACACGTTTCCGCATCTGACACCTACTAGACAAAGAGACACGATGTATGCTCAGTGGGGCTTTTTGAATATTGGAGGCAACATATATCTCATTTGGCAATGATAATGAAGTGCTGAGAGACATGGCTTTCTGGAAGGGAAGGGAGGAGAGCTTTGTGAGCTGATGTAAAAGTTATGAAAATTCTCATCCAGAGCTGTTAGTAAATGCTCTCACCCAAGTGGTGAGTGAGTGGGAGTGGCAGTTAGGACCCTCTCCTTCTGTACTCGTATCTGTAAATGTATGGCTAAAGGATGGCCATTGAGAGGTAGGATTGAAAATAGTGCCCAAATAGTGCTTGATTGTTGCTCACTCTCCTTCTGTAGGAGGGAGGAAGTACAGTATCATGACAATAGAGAAGCAAGTTCTTTAGCCCCAGGTTCAGGACAGTGTGGCTATGGGGCTAGTTAGTCAAGTGGCTATATTTCCAAAGCTGAAATACATGGTGTTAGGAATGAGGGCAGAGAGCTTTGGGTGTATGGAAAACGTTAGAGGTTTGTCTGATTGAGCTGTGTGGGCAGCTTCTCACAACAGGAATTAAGTGTGATGCTTTGCTTATTGGCACAGAGTGGCTCCTTCACTGCACACCCCCATCCCTTCAACCGACCCTACCCTGACATCTGCTACCTGAAGGAGAAAGATGCTTACGGGTGTGACCAAGGTTTACAGTTTGTATGTTTTCAGTTAGACCAGCTATAATGCTAACATGCTATGTGGAATGAGGCTTTTGCTTCTATCTTTATTTGGAAGTTATGTATGTATAGCTGTGCATGTAGGGATGCCAAATTGGATTTGTTTTGTGTCAATATAGCTCAACTGGAACTATGTTTCGCAGAATTTCCTTCCTTGTATATGCCTGTCTAGCGTGGGTTACGAGACAAATCTTCACAATATTTGGAGGGTGAAAATTAAACATCTGCCATTTTTATGCTTAGGGTAATACACTGTTGCAGCTCACGAATGCTGCCATCCTTCAGCTGGCTCATTTTGTGGGTACATGATAGCAGGTCCTCTTTTCTGCCTCTGACTCCCGAGTCAGTGGAAATGGCACCATTTCTTCTGCAGATGCCTCAGATCACTAAAGTTGGAAGCTTAGGTATGGTGAGACTAATAAAAACTCAATTTATTTTTGTGAGTTCCAGCTTGTCTTCATGGATTCTAGTTTGTACTTAGTCTTCTGTTTCTCCCATCCATCTTCCTTTCTAATAGCCTGCACAGCAGATGCAAATGTGCCCTGTGCTGCACCAGACTCCAAGTCAACAATTACTTAAACCATTTACCTAACTACCAAAATTATGTAAGGTCAAATTCATATAATAATCCCCTTATTTGACATCATTTTTAATGGTCTGCTTCTCTAATGAAGTCCTGACTGATACAAAAGGGAAAAAAAAAGGTTACTCTTAGGAGATGCATTTTATTATTTGATAAATATAAGAAAGAAATCTTAGTTAACTAGAAATGGTAAAGGACTGTCTTAATTTGTTAAAGAGTATTTCTAAAAGAACTCCACTCAACATCATACTTAACAATGAAAGGCTGAAAATGTTCATGTTGAGATCAGGATAAAACAAGTGTGCTTGCTGTTCCCATTCCTATTTATCATCTTACAAAAAAATCCTAGCTTGTATAGTAAGGCAAGTAAATATAAATTGTAAGAACTGGAAAAGAAGAAATGAAATACTTCTTATTTGGTGATGCCTTAATGTTCATGTAGAAAATCTAAAGTAATCTAGAAATAAACTATTACTGTTAAGATAAATTATCCAGGGAACTGTATATAAGGCCAATTAAAATATATATTTATATTTTTATGTATTGACAATGAAAATTAGAAAGTGAAATTTAAGGATTGATAGCATTTTAACAGTTGCAAAAACTTCACCTAGGAATAAGACTAATGCAAAACCTCTCTATTTAAAACAAACACAAGAATTTTGTGATATTTACATATGGGAATTTTTTAGTCTACTTGGTTGCTGTAATAAAATACCACAAACTGGGTGGCTTAAACAACAGACATTTTTCTCACAGTTCTGGAGACCAGAATCCAAGACCAAGTTGCAGAGGTTGGTTTTTGGTGAGGCCTCTCTTCCTGGTTTGTAGATGGCCACCTTCTTGCTGTGCCCTTACATGGTCTTTGCTCTGTGTTCACACAGAAGAAGAGAGAAAGAGATCTCTGGTGTCTTTCTCTTTTCATAAGGACACCAGCCCCATAGGATTATAGTCCTATTCTTATGGTTTCCTTTAAACTTAATTGTTTCCCTAAAGGCCCTTTCTCCAAATATAGTCACATAGGGAGTTAGGGCTTTGATATATGAATTGGCGGGGTGGGAGGTGGGGGAGGGGGTGACACAATTCATCCTATAAGAGATATTATGCATTCCTATACTATTTCACTAGCCAAAAACAAGAGACAGCTGAAATAACCACCAACACTATAATGGATAATTGTATTAAGTTTTGTTCTTAGTGTGAACTTGGAAATACTATATGGCAACAAATAAGAAAGACATTTTGCTACATAGCATGGATATTAGAATCCTACTGTTAAGTCAAAGAAGCCAGATACTAAGAAGTACCCATTATGATTCCATTTATATAATATTCATAAACTGACAAAGTTACCCTAGGATGACAGCGTCAGGATACCAGCCACCTTTGTAGGAGATACAGTAACTAAAGGAGAATGGGGAGTCCTGGGTGTTGAAAATTTTCTTTTTCTTCACCTGTGCTGTGATTACACAGGTGTGTTCACTTGGTAAATATTTTTTCAGTTGTACACTCATGATTTTTGGACTTTTGATACTCACGTTGAAATGTATTTCAATAAAAAGTTATTTTAAGATGAACAGTAAAAATGAAGGAACTAGCACTCTTTTGGGAGCAATTAGTTCTATTGTCATTGAAATTCTGGTTTTGAGTGAGCCAAGTTAATAATAAGGTAAAATCTCTGCATGGAAGCCGAGATATTAAGAGTACATCAATTAAAAATAAAACCAAACAACTTTAGTTGTGACGCTTCCAAATATATTCCCCTTACATATGTACTGCCTTGTTTACAGCCCTTTTATGGAAAAATAGTCACTGGCTCCAAACTGTGCTGCTCCATTCTGTTCCTTAAGAGACATTTAACTTCCCTACATCACGTATTTTTTGAAAAATATTATTATTGAAAGTGTTCTTTCTCTCCATATATTGGGTTGTCGGAAAAGTCATAACATATTTTTCTACGTTTTTTTGTTGCAAAAATGCATCATGACTTTTCTGAGAACCCAATATATTTCTACTAAGTGTACCTAGTTTTCAAAACTCAGATATATGGTTGCATTCTCTCTCAAGCCTTTTAACATCATCTCAGCCAAAAGAACACATTTATAGCCGACACTCACTGGATTGTGTTTGATAGTACAAGTGTTTTAAATGTGTCTAATGTTTTTAATCATAAGCTATATGAAATAAAAATTTCATGGGCACATAGTAATATTTGGAACAAAGAAAATGGCAGTAATAGTTGTAAAAATAAATCTGTTAAATTTTGAATATAAATTTACTTAGTTAAAATTGGGATACACAATCCTTCAGGGAATGAAACAGAATGAAGATGAATTTTAAATGAGAGTTTCTCTATATTGATAGTTTTTAAGTATGTGACAGTGTCTTTTGAATGCTCTAGTGGATTCTAGATTTCTAAGAGGATTGTATAAAGGATAAAAATGTAGAAGTGAGGAAATACTGGATATAACTTGGACAGATGGATACACTTATTTCTGGAACTTTCTCTGTTTCTGACTAATGTTGAAATCTTGTAGTTCTGAATTATCTGCTTTGTATATATGCCCCAAATGATTAAGCCAGATTTGCCCCTTCAGTCTTTTAAAGCATGTGTCAAATTTATTTTTTCACAATTTTCTATAATAAAATATAGATTCAGTGATGTTTATGTAATGCTACCTTAATACGGAAACTTGTCTAGTTCTATAGATTGGTTATGTTAATATATATAAAAATTAGTTTTTTTAAATATCATACCTGCATTAAATAAGCGAATGTTTATGTGCTCTTCCTTACTAAGGAAGAAGAAATAGGATATTTTCTCACTTTTAAATATATGTACTTCAATAAATTTTACAAAACTATTTCAGAAATTGCTAGAGAAAGATCCTAGTGTACTTAAAAAATACTTTCAACTAGGAAGAAAAACTTCAAAAACTCTTTAGTACATTATGCTCTAGGTTCCACATGGTTATGAGTATAGAGTATTTCTAAAAACTAGTACACTGAGTGTATATAAATGAGGCTCCCCAATGATTTTAAGAATCTCACAAATAGACATAATATTTCTAGGGACATTTTCTTATGAAAGACGTATTAACTATTTATCAAAATTATTGGAGTAGAAGAAAAGTTTATCCCTTTTTCAAATTGGTAATTTTCCTAAACTTTACAAAATTTAAAAAGTGCTTGCATTTAATGTAATACAGAATTACTTGTCAGCTCCTTTTTCATCTCTGTTGCCCATAACAGTAGAAATGCAACACTTAGAGAGACGTATATTTTTGGTTTAAATTCTTTGTAACTGACTGGAAATTTTTCTGTTAGTTGTAGTATTTTACCTATGCTCATTTTATGTATCTTGTCTAATAATGCTGGTGACTTCTGTGCATATATGGACTCATGGGTACAGCACATGTAAAACAAAACAAAACTCAGAATAATTTCATTCAAGTTGTGCAGATTTACAGGCTTTGAATCTTGAATGTTATAGAAGGCTCCTGAGAGACATGGCAGAGGAGGTGCATGTATATCTATCAAAGAAAACTTCATTTAAACTCCAACTAGAGAATGACTTAATCATTGAATAAGCTCTGTACCGTATTCACACAAAATAAAATGCAGTTTGAACAAAAGAGATAAACAAAGGCAGATATTCTCCATGGATGTTTACTCTCGAATGTACTTTAAGCTGTGGTAAATAAGTGGAAGATATTTTACAAGTCTGTCTGGATTGCACCTTGAAGGGATGGCAGACAGGGTTCATCAAGAGTGGAGAGGCTGGAGAAGTTGTGGTCGGGAGGGGCCTTTTCATTTTCCTCTCTGCCTGAGCTTCTTAATTAGGAGAGATGAATCCTGGAGGCAGGCCTGTTTGGCAGCTGCAAAGCAGAGGTGAGTACTTCATAATAAAAAAAATAAAAATAAAAATAAAAAAATAAATAATAAAGCATTGACCTAGAAACAAAAAGAAAGAAAAAGAAACAGGCCTATGAGTTGAGGGATTTATTTTACCCTGACTTGTAATCAAAGTGACTTACTCACCCAGAAGCAGGGAACAAACTGACGTTTACACAGTAGACTTGGCTGGCGCAAGGTGCAGAAATAAATTCACACACACACAAATATTCACAGGTTGTAGTGGTTCATATTCCCAATTCCCCCTATAATACTCTCAGGGAGTTCAATTATAAAACTGAAGCAAATATCATCAAAGCCCTATACTTCAAACAAATTATAGGGAAGTATTCAATTAGAGCCCGAAAAGAAGTGAAAGACCAAATAGATTCTACCCACATGGATAAAAGTTCGGAGTAGACGCAGCATTACCTGTAATACAGGATAGATTCAAGGAGATTTATGTAATGTACATTAGCACAGAAAATTGTGTAGTTCTGCAGATGGGTTATGTTAATACATAAAATAAATCAACTTTCCAAATATCACACCTGTGTTAAATGCATAAAGAAAACTTTTGATGATCTTGTTGCTGAAGGATCACTTATGGATCTTATTAAAAATACAGATGCATTACACTCATATTAGGGACCTAGTTGCAATGTCAAAGTTTTAAAAATTGGTACATTTGTTGAGCTTTTTTAAGTTATATATTAAAAATATTTTTAACTGTAAAAATAATTTTCAAACTACTCCAGGTAATTTTGACACACTTTCAGATGGCACAAATTGATTTCTACTCTCTTTTTATAAATTCATGGTAATTTCTTACAACGGAACAGAAAAATGCTTGTGAAGGTGTTAACCTGTATGTGGCAATTAAACTGATTCATTGTATGGTAATCTCATAATTTTAATTTCATAGATGGACTATAACAATTTAGATCAGACATTGTCCTGGGGAAAATCAAGTATTATATGCCATATGATTCCTTCTAGTCTACTCTCCTCCATCTCATTTTTACCTATAATCTTCCTTGCTTTTTACCCACCTTTTCCCCCCACACACACACTCTCTTTCTCCCTACCTTTGTACAGAGGGTGCCAAAAAAATGTATATACACTTTAAGAAAGGAAAACTGTATTAAAATTGTAATTATCAATATATACTGATAACAAAAGATGAATACCAGTCACATTTGACTTCTGCAATTACAAAAGGTGCTCAAAGTGGTTCCCATCAGCGTCCAGACACTTCTGATGACGGCAAACTACTGCTTGAGCAACGCTGACCAAAGTGTCCACTTGTATACATTTTTTTTGGCACACATGGTATTTTCCTGTGTTCTTTGTTGAGTGGAAATTCTCTCCACAATTTCCCAAGGAAATATGAGAATTAGAAGTTTAATATTAGAAGTTTGAATATCAAATAATGATAGATACTTCTTCATGAGAGATAAAAAAAGAAAACAAAAAAAACAAATTTACTGAAGCTGCTGTTTATAGGTCTGACAGAAACCTAGGAGAAGGCAATTAAGTTATTATTTCATAAGAAATAAGTAACACCATTCTCAGCTCCCCAGTTTATGTCCCAGTTTTACCCTTAAAAAGTGATACAGATAGTTATTGGAGAATTAACCCTATACCCATTATAAAAATATGGTATTGTATTTATGTTTATCCTGTGTGATAACAGCAGGGTAATTCTGCAAGGCCCTCTCATATCTGTGCCAGTGAGCCATCAATAAACATTCACCTTGGTGAAACATAGATTTTTTTGAGGGATTTTGTTTAATTCACAGTGGAGGATAATAATATAAGGTCAGGAGAAAAGAACAACAAAGTTTAAGACACTGCTCAGTGTTTAAACATATTAGGTAACAGATGTTAAAAAAAAAGTTTCTAAGTGAAAATAAAAGATCTGGAATCCAAAAAAAAAAAAAAAATCAAACTCAGATATAGAGAACAGATGGGTAGTTGCCAGAGGTGGGGGTGGGGGTGGGTAGTGAAAAAACGGGTGAAAAGAGGGGGTCAAAGGGTATGAACTTTCAGTTATAAGTAAGTTCTGGGGGAGTAATGTGCAGCGTGGTGACTACAGTTAATAATGTGGTATGGTAGTATTTGAAAGGTGCTAAGAGAGTAACTCAGAGAGTTCTTATCACAAGAAAAAATATAACTATATGAGGTGATACATGGTAGTTAGTGTGATAATAATTTTGCGATGTACTGGGTGTGCCAAAAATATGTGTAAACATTTTAAGAAAGGAAACTGTATTAAAATTGTAATACTCAATATATACCGATAACAAAAGATGAAAACCAGTCACATTTGCAATTTGACTTCTGCAATTACAAGAGGTGCTCAAAGTGGTCACCATCAGTGTCCAGGCACTTCTGATGACAGCGAACTACTGCTTGAGCAACACTGACCAAAGTATCCACTTATATACATTTTTTTGGCATTCCAGGTATATCTATATCAAATCATTATGTAGTACACCTAAAACTAATCCAATGTTTTATGTTAACCATATCGCAATAAAAAATAAATTACAAAAAGAGAAAAGTAACGCATGTGACCCTTACTGTGTAGGTGATTATATGGAATACAAACTTAAAATAAGCATCACAGGCAGGTGTTCCAAGACCATATATAAAATCAGTGGTTTAAGTCGGATTTAAAACATTTTTTAAACTTAACTAAAAATCTCCAACTTTTCAAAAATATCTAAAATGTTTACCTTTAATGCATTCCATTAAGAAACACTTCAGGAAATATTTTTCTTCCGAATTATTTTAAAATTCTAGCTCAGAAGTTTAAAAAAAAAGATTTAAACATCTTTATGAATGGCAAATTGACCATTAGAAACAAAATATAAATAGAATACAAACCTGTTTAAGGAATTATAAATGACAATGAAAATTGTCATACAAGTACCTAGAAAATATTTCTTTGCTTTCTTTTTCTTCAAAGAAGAGGCTTTTTCATTCCTGGCTACAATGATATTTAAATATGAATTTATTTTTCTCATAAGGTATTATTTGATAGTTTTTTTAATGTTTTTCTACTTGTCCTGATTTATAGATATGTTGATGATGATTAACATATAGGTCCTATTATAATTAGTTTACCATCTAATGATATCTTAACTTCAAAAGAATAACAATATATTACAACTTCTTGTGAAATGTTTCCTATCCTGTATACATTTAAGTAAGCTGTTATAAATATGTATAATTTGGCAATCCCAAAAAATCATGTTATTATGTGATGCAGCAATCACGCTTTTGAAAGCCAAAATTGAACTGCAGCTAGTGGGTGATTTCAATGTTAAATTTAAATATTTAAATAATCAATATTCATTGTGAACATGTTAATAAGCAGTTATTAAATTCTAAACATTGTAAAGGCATGGTGTGTTGAGTATGGATGGTCTCCTAACTACATCATTGCTGGAATTTCTCAGATTGCAGTGTCATGTATATTGGCAGCAGCTCTATATTTCATTTTATCTACACTTTTAGCTGCATTGACGTTTGAGAAGCACAACCGTCTACCAACTAATGGGATTTAAACAATGAAATGAAATCTCTGACTCTAATGCTACTTTGCCTGAAATCTTTCTCTTTGAGATGATGGCTGAGTGCAGAGCTCACCGGGTGCTATTTTTACTTCTGTGATTCCATGGTAACAAATTATCTTCATCGTAACCAGGGTTTCTCATAAAATTCTTCCAAAAGTAAGGTTGATCTATAGGTAATAACAAAACTAAGTAAATGATTTATTTTGGAGAGTGAATTAAAATGAAAAAACCATGCACTTTGCCCAGAACTCAAGTAGAAAAAATATAATTTTAAGAGAAATGTCCTAATATTAAATTAAATTGGTGTATGTCTTAATAAACCTAAATCAGAAATTTCAACCTTTCATTTTATATGAATAACTATTTGTTGTCTATGTAGTAAGTAAACACATTTATGTTTGTCAATATAGCTGAATGATGTAGGAAAAGTAATTTTATAATGGCTATATATAAAAAAAGTAAAAATAAATCTAACATGAATTTGGACATGCCAATTTTTTTTTTCATATTTAGAATTAAAGTATAAGAAAATGTTTCATATGTGAACATAACATGGAAATTCTTCAAGTTGAGTCAAAATTAATTCAGAGTTTTAACAACAGTGACAGCCAAACTCAGTCTTTGAATTTTATTTTGTATCATATAAAGTAGTTGCAAACTATCCTTTATTTATGGTTCATTTAATTTTGCTTTAACATTTTGGGGGGGTAATTTCAGGGAATTGAGGTAGTAATTTATAACTTCTTTATTTTTCATGTCAGAAATGTAAGTTACAGTTATACTCTGAATTGGTATTTTCTTTAATGCTTGTATGTTACTTCATTATCTACGCATAATTTAATAAGCCATTTCTCGCTTTGAATGTGTCGATTATTTCAGTATTTTTCACTTGCCAGCAAGATTGTGATGGATGTCTTCTTGAATACAGCTTCTAATTATTAATTTGTTCTTATTACTTTGGTATTCCAATTTGTGGGATATCAGGGTCAACTAATCTGAGCACTTAACTTATTTTTCCAAATGATATTTCATTATACATTTTCAGAGTTGAGAGTGAAAGCTGACTCGCAAGTTTAACTGAGCAAACAAGTTTATAGCAAGTTTTTTGTTCAATATACTGAAGTTCGACTAACTGTCTTGTGTGACTGGATGCAATACAGTGTGATAAAACATGAAACAAACGAGGTGAATGTGGTTATCACACTTCATAGGGTGTTCCTTCAGTGTCAGAATTCATACATGTCTAACTGGCCACAGTTTTATTTAGAAAATGATCTTTAGATGGTAGAAGGATGAACTGTGTAAAAAAATTTTAGAAAAATTGAGTCATAACTATAATAAAACCAGAACTTCTGTGACTCTTTCTAATTTTACTCATGGCTAACCAGAAATAAGTTTGAGGAACCACAGTTTGTCATATTCCCCAATAAGCATTGGGAAATTATATAAACGATTGTGCTCTGAGGCAGTAGCACACATGACATCGACTGGAATTTGGTCTCTTACAAGCAATTGTCAGCTGTAGCCTTTTAGGGAAAAAAAATTATATTTAAAACATTTAAAGAGCTGCAAATTATAATACCTTTGCAGAAGAAAAAGAAACTTATTTTAAACTTCTTTTATTTTGAAATCCTTTTGTGTTTACAGTAAAGTTGCAAAGATAGAACGGAGATCCTGTGTATTTTCTTCATCTAGCATCATCTATTGTCAACACCTACATAACTGTGGTACAGTTATTGAAATTAAGATATTAACATTGGTACAATGCTATTAAGGAAATTATAGACTTTTCTCAGAATTCACCTGTTTTTCCAGTTGTGCCCTGTTTCTATTCTAGTACCAATCCACGATACCATTTTGTATTTAGTTATCATGACTCAGCCTCCTACAATCTGTGACCGTTTCTCTTTTTGTTTCCTGGTGCTTCATGACTGAAATTTCTTGAAAAACACTGGACAGATATTTTTTTCAGATGTCCACCAATTTGTGTTTGATGTTTTGTCATGATTAGCCTGGGGTTATGTATTTTGGACAAGAACACCACTAAGCTTATGTGCCTTCCCATTGCATCTTATCAGGAAGTATGTGATGTCAACATGGCCTTTTAATGGTGATGTATAACCCTAATCACTTGCTTAAGGGACCCTGCTTTTTAAAGATAATTTTGCTCCAGTGGAAATATTTCATATTTTAAATGGAGACCTACGAGTCAATGGTATGAATAGCATTTTGACTAAAATCACAAAAATTTCAGATAATGATAGTTCTCTACTGTTAATGTACTGTTACACTATAAATACTGAAAAAAATTAGAGTTGTGTGTACTAAAGGCTGACATGTTTATATACCTACTTATGATATATTTTTCTGCCTTTGAAGTATTTCCATAGCCTATTGAGTAAAATATGTTTTGAAGGAAAACAGTAGAAGTTTGTTAACTGACCTCCAATGAACTGAATTACTAGATTAACCGTTATTCTTCACAATTTGTTAAACTGCTAATTCCCAGAGCATGATGTACATACATGTATGTACATGGGCTGGTGATAATGCTCTATTGAATAGAACATAATAGACAATGCACACTTCTTTTATTTGCAGAGTTGAATGCTTACCAAGGGTCTATCTTGTTTGTTCCCAAATGAGTTCATGCAACTGAATTCATTATAGTGTTATATAAATTGATATATAAACTGTTATGTAGTGTTATATAAATTGATGTATATATTGTTATATAGTGTTATATAAATATTATGTACATCTCAGATTTGCAATAAAAACGATGACTGGAATACAAGCAAGTCACCAAAAATAATTTCATAGTCCATGTGGGTAACTATAAATGAGAAAATGCCTTGTAAATTTACGAATAATTCTGTTATGAGAATGCTAAGGATCTGTATTTAAGTTAATAGATCTATCATAAAGAAAAGAAACTGAGAAATCATAAGTTGGGTTTAAAAAGATATGAAATGCAAATAGTTATCAACAAAAAGGACTTACCTCTATATCAAAAGATTGGCAAGTGAAAATACATGTAACTACAGTTACATGCTTTAAGATAAGGGTACGTTCTGAGAAATGCATCGTTAGGTGATTTTTACCTTTGTGCGAACATCATAGCATGCACTTACACTAACCGGGGTGGTCTAGCCTACTACACACCTAGGCTGTATAGTATAGCCTATTGTTTCTAGGCTACAAGCCTGTACAGCATGTTACTGTACACAAAACTCACAAGATTAAATCAAGCACAAGACGAAAAAAAGCTTTATATTATATAAAGACATAGTAAACGGAATGCATGAGGCTCCTGACGGCATAACACGGCATACTGTTTTATAGAAAACTATTTTTTTCATAAGTAAAAAGAGTTCACTCTAAAATAATGATAAAAAGGCATAGTATAGGAAATGCATAAACCAGTAACATAATCGCTTATTGTCATTATCAAGTATTATGTACTGTGCATAATTACAGGTTATACCTTTATATGATGGCAGCACAGTGAGTTTGTTTACACCCATATCATCACAAACACCTGAGTCATGTGTTGTGCTATGATGTTACAATGGCTACGATGTCACCGGGCAATAAAAAAACTTTAGCTCCATTATAATTTTATGGGACCACCATGATATATGCAGCCCATCATTGTCTGAAATGTCATTATGCAGTACATGACTTAACTATAAGTTCACATTGTTGAAAATTCTTTCCTTGCTTAAACACAAGTTAAATATGGAGATGGGCTTGAAATAATGAAGATTTATTTATTCCCTCATTCATTGGCCCACCCAGTTTTAAAATAAATATTACCGTATTTCCCCATGTAGAAGACGCACCTTAATTTTGGGGCCTGAAATTTGAAAAAAAGTGTATTACATAAAGTTATTGAATTCAAGTTTTATTCATCATAAAATTCATACAACTCCTCATCACCATCGAAACTCCCAACCATTAGCTTGTCATCATCTGTGTCTGATGACAAATCACTGTCTTCATATATTGCCTCGTCCTCAGTGGGAAATGCAAGTAAAAAAATTTACAACCACTGTATAAGATGCACCCAGTTTTTAGACCCCAAATTTTTCAAAAGAGAGTGCATCTTATACATGGGTAAATATGGTACTCATTATATATTGTATTATTTGGCAGTGTGTTCAACATTAGAAAAAAATTACATTAGCATGTCCAATATTCACATAAAATACATAGTTTAATTTAGAAAAAATATTATGTTACATGAAAACAAGTCAAAATTAGGATTTAAGGAAGGTGTTTTTTTTAGACATGAGTCTGCCATCTTCCCTAGCTGCTGGCAGCTAGAATAAAGAATACTTTTCTCCTCAAAAAAAAAAAAAATTAGATTTTATAACAGTAATGCATCCAACAAGGGAGAATGTAAATGGATGCTGCAATTTACATTGTGGGGTCAAATGGTCTTTCATAAGAGTGATCATTACATTTGAAACCAAAGAAACCCAGTAATTAGATAATAAAATAATGAAGGAAAGAGACTGAGGACATAGCAGAAGGGAAGGCCCAGACTGAGGAGAAAGTGAGGGTCATTTGGGAAAGCGGAAGAGAGTATAAGGAGCAGTGCTGAGGTGACGATTGCAGAAGTACTACAAAAGGAACATTGCCTGTGAAGAAGCATGGACAAGCACTACAGAGGAAGCACTGTCTGTTATAGAGAATGGAAAAGCACCATGGAGGAAAGGTAACCACTAGGAATGGAGCAGAGCCTAGGGTGAAAAAATAAAAAAAATGCCGTGGTTGGTAACAAATAGAAGAGCACTAAGTTGAAGCACTGACCAAGGTGAAGATGGAAAAACACTACTTCACCTTGGTCAGTGCTTATGGTGAAGATAGAGCAGTGCCTATGGTGAAGAATGGAAGTCCATTATAGATGGAGCCTGTGGTAACGATCACAAGAGCACCATAGACCAGGAGGTGGCTGTGGAAATCAGAGAGCATTGTAGGTGGATCACTGCCTGTGGCGGGGAATGCACCTGATGGGCAGAGCAGAGCATCCCGAAGTCCGAAGCTTTGTCTTTGATGAGCACAAGGGGCAAAGCCCTACCTGCACTATGAAATGGATGAGCACTGCAGATAATACCCAAACTCGCATGGAAAAATGACCAATGCAGTTACACTAAGCTTAAGATGTTCTTTCTGTTCATCAAAATCGACTTAAGAAATAAAATGACCAGCCAGAAACTTAGAATAAATATTTACAATTTTTTTCAACAGTTGAGCATCACTATTAGAAAAGTACTAGTAGTTTCCAGAATGTTAAAAAAATAATTCTCACATCACTAATGAAAACACAAGTAAAACAACAGAGATATGAGCAAAAAAAATTGCCAAGTAGGAAATACACATGACCAAGAAACATATTAGAAAACGTAATCAAGAAATGAAACCTTAATGGTACAGACAAAAATTTCAAATGACTTATAATATTAAATTACATCAAGGTTTGGGATTCACCCTGAACTTTCTTAAACATTGCTAGTGAAAGTGTATTTTGAAAACAGTTCGTCATTGGGTAATAACAGTTATTCTAATATTATATAATCCAGCTATTGCAATCCTTGCATATAACCTAAAAAATTGTAGTTGTGCATAAAGAGACATTTATAATAATATGTATAATAATACGTATAATAATACACATAGCAGCATTCATTTTATTGCAAAAGCCCGTCAGTGTTAGATCAGGAAAAAGAATTGTGGTAAAAAATGGAGTAGCGTAAGGCAACAAATAACAATTAGTGAACAATTCATACCACATCTGTCAGTATAGGCGAATGCAGTCATTGTTGAGGAACGGAAAGTTATAAGAGAAAGCTTACTGATGCACAATTTCCTGAATGGCATTGCGGAGACTGTCCATTAAAATAACTATGAGTGTTGAAAGTTAAACAATTATCCTAAGTCTCTGGAAATAATCTTATGGACATACAGCAAGTGTAGAAACATTTATTCAAGAACATCTAAAGTTACCACAAAGGGAAGGCCAGGAGAACCTCCTGAAGCTGTCACAAGCTCTGATATCGCTGAGCTGTGGCGCCAACCTGGAACCTGGGATAGAAAGCAGCCAGATATACTGATGTAGTGGCAGCAGTTGTTTCCAACTGGGGTTTGTTCCGATTGGTCGGCATTGCTTCTGATTTGTCAGTGCTTGTGCCATATGGATTGTTAAGGATTTTGAATACCACCCTTGCCGCTTGCTTGGAAATAATGCCTCTGGATTTATTGTTAAGGCAGTGAGCCTTGGACCTTTGGTTTCACCTGATGAGCACCCAGGTCACAGACAGGTCTTTGAGTCTGTGGCACCCTGCCTGCTGTCATGAGGACAGTAGCCCAGCAGTGGCTTTGACCCCAACAGGGAAGAATGTGCATCAAGCCTGTGAAAAATTGCATAAGGTTTACGGTGACAATGCTCTGTAAGAACGTCAGTGCCAACGATGGTTCGCGAATTCCATGCTGGTGATTTTGATCTCAACGATGCTACTCCATCAGGGAGGCCCACCGAGGTTGATGATGACAAAATAAAGACATTGATGGAGTCAAACCCAAGTTACATGACACAAGAGATTGCAGAAACATTTAGCATCCATCACTCAAGCGTTCACGACCACCTGAAGAAGCTGGGACACATAAGCTTGCTCGATATTTGGGTTCCACATGGACTCAAAGAAGTTCATTTGATGGCATGTATAAACATCTGCAATGTGCTCATTAAATAAACCTAAGGAAAAGTATCCTTTTTTGAAGCGACTGATAACTGGTGATGAGAAGTGGATTGTTTACAACAATATTGTGTGCAAACGGTCTTTGTCCCGACGTGATGATTCGCCTCAAATGACATCGAAAGCAGACATTCATCAGAGGAAGGTTATGCTCTCAGTGTGGTGGGATTTGAAAGGTGTCGTGTTTTTCAAGCTCCTACCAAGGAACCAAACAATCAATTCGAATGTGTACTGTCGGCAATTGGACAGTTTGAACAAATCCACCATCCAGAAACATCCAGAACTTGTTAATTGTAAAGGAGTTGTGTTCCATTGTGACAACGTGAGGCCACACGCAAGTCTGGTCACCTGTCAAAATTATTGGAGCTTGGATGGGATGTGTTGCCACACCCACCATACTCGCCAGACCTTGCGCCATCAGACTTCCACTTGTTTAGTTCTCTTCAAAACTCCTTGCGTGGTATAACGTTCAATTCAGATGAGGCCGTAAATCAGCACCTTGTTCAGTTCTTCGCAAATAAAGACAGGTCCTTCTATGAACGAGGAATTATGACGCTCACTGAAAGATGGCAAAAGATTATCGAACAAAATGGGAAATACATCATTTGTTGATCTTTGTTCTTTATATAAATAAATGACTTTTGAAAAACATAGACAAAATACGGCATAATTTTCCCAACAACCCAATAGCAGGTAACCCCTCAAATTAATGAACTTGCCAGCTGCCCTTGTTGTGGCCCCACTAATGTCCCACCTCAATCATGGTGATCATCTCCCTGGTCCCAAACTTCCATTCTTTAGCCTATTCTCCACACTCAGCTAGGGTTAGCTTTCTGAAACAATCTAATCACAGAGCCCTTGTTGAACCATGGTTGGTAAAGGAAGTCCAATCATGTCTAATCATGGTATTCGAGGTCTTCCTAAACTGATCGCATGTTGACTTATCCATTAGGCATAGAAGATATGGTGTCTGGGGCCCATGGCACTTTTAGGAGACCAAGGATATGTTTTAATTTTAATTTCTTTTAATGTAAAAGAAAAATGAGTATAATAATAATAAAAATAATACAATAAAAAAAAAGAACATCTAAATCTCAGGAAGAATAACAAGCATGTGTCACTGTCACAATCATTCCCACAGTACATGCCACCTCCCCAACTCAGCATTATGGAAGCTCCACTCTGGATGGTTATGGCAAAGCATACAGAGCTTCCTCTTCCTCTTCCTCATCTATCAGCCAGTGATTATGCTGTCTCCCCAGGAGATGCAGGCTGCCAGCATTTCCTACTTACCCTCTTGCTCCTGCGCCAAGATTCAGGGTCTTCCTTTACTCACCTAGTGCACTTGGGTAGGTGGGAAGTTCTACCCCAGGTATGGGAGACTGAGAATCCTGAAATGGTGGTCGCCTTGCTCTCGTTTGTGTATGTGGCAGAAGTTTCACAGCAGAAGAGGTAAGGTGAGAAGAGCAGAGGCTGTCATCTCTTCCTCCACCCAGCTCCACACTCTTAAAGAAGGCTGTCACTCCCAGAAAAGCAGGTGACTGTCCACAGGCCCAGCCCTGGAGCTGTGGTACAGACATTTAGCCCAGGGGAGAGGCTGGCTATAAGAACAGAGAGCCCTGAAGCTCTCCCCAAGGGAACTGTATTTGTTAAGCAATTAATAGGAATCTGACAGCTCCATGAGTACAAGCTAAACTTCAGGCCAGTTCATGTACTAGAAAGAATCAGGGGAAGAATCAGCCAAGAAGAGACCTCCTGTGATCAACAAATTTTAAAGATTTGCCCCAGAAATATCCCTGAAAAGAAGTCTTAATTTAATTGGATCATAATGTGTACAATTTATGCCCTCAGGGCATTGTAAAAAACAATAGAGTAATCAGCCAGCAATGAGTGGAACCTTGGTTGGTGTGATGATTACAGCTTAACTGAGAGATCAGGGGACGAGACAGCCAAAGATAGACCTGCTAAAGCCACCGTCATCCCTGGGTGACTGTGAAATGCCCAAGGTTATACTTCCTGGGGCATGAGATGAGAGACAGAGAACTTTAAAAAAATAATAAAAAAAATAATAATTATTGAATGTTTCCCAAATTTGAGGGAAAACCTAATCTGCACATCCAAGATCTCAACCAACTCTAAGCAGGATATAAAGAAATAAACCCAGAGCCGGCTGAGTGGTGTGTTGGTTAAGAACTAGCTTGGGACGCCAGAGGGCCCCGGTTCGGATCCCACATATGGGAGCCAGTGACATTGCCCTCTACAGCTAAGATGCTGAACAACAGCTCAACCTGGAGCTGGGCTGCTGTGAGTTGCCGGCAATGGAGTAGGCTGCAGCCTCTGTGGCAGTGGGTTGCCATGGGCTACCGTGTGTAGCCAGCAACCAGCGTGAGCAGCCGTCCAGAGGCTGGCGACTGATCTGCCTCGTCCGGGAAGAGCGCAATGATGGTGCCAACTTGGGCCAGTGAAGCAACGTTCTCCACAACTAGACTGAAGAACAAAAAAAGGATAGTAACTTGTCTGTTCCCCTTCCCCCAATCCCCCAATAAAAAATATTAAAAAAAGAAAGAAAGAAATCCACACTCAGATATATGAAACAATATGTGTATTGTTGCATGGTGGGTCCTATAATATTTAGATAAAGTAGTTGAAATAATTCCTGGAAAGCACAAATTATTGAAATTGACTCTAGAAGTAATAGAAAATGAGTAGACTTATATCAAGATAAGAGACTGAATTAGCACATTTAAAATGTCCATTAAAGCTGATGCCCACAGGGCTTCAATGATGGATTCTCAAAAAGCTAGAGTCAGAGTTACTGTATGAAGCATCAGTTCCACTTTGATCATAGGTATCTAGCCAGGAGAAATGAAAATAAATGCCCCCCAACCCCCCGTAAAAAACAAACAAACAAACAAAAACCCTGTATGTGAGTGTTCATAGAAGCCTTACCTAGTAGCCAAAAAGTAGAAACAAACAACTCCAATGTCTGTCACCTGGTGAATGGAAAACCATTGTTTATAGTATTTCCTTATTTTATTTCTGTAAACTTGATATTAATTGTGCCCTGTTCATATCTGATTTTACTGCTTTGAGCCTCTCTCTTTGTCTTGGTCAGTTTAGCACAACTCAATGAATATCCTAAAAACCACTGAACTGTACACGATAAAAAGGGTGAGTTTTATGAAGTGAAAGTTATATCTCAATGACGATGTTACAAAAAAACAAAAGAGAATTTACTAAATGTTCCACTCAGGTAAAACTAAAATATAGGCAATGGTGTATACATAGGTGATAAAGGTAAAAAGACAGCAAGGGCATATTTACCGGGAAATCAGGATAATGGCTGTTTTCAAGAAGGAGGGAAGGATATGTGATCAAGGAGGGGCACAGAGGAGATTGCAGTACCCTTCTCAGAACACCTACTTGTCTACCACATCTGGATACTCATTCAGGGAGCATTGCTGTCGTTCTAATGAGAAATAGATTATAAAAGCAACAAGATCACATCATTGTTGAGATCCAAGTGACTCATCCATTTGTTGAGTTTTTCCACCTTATGTAAGTCTCTTGTTTGAGTAAGCCAGACCTTACAGAAGGTGTTCTATTGGGTATTCTCTTTTCCTCCCCCACTACCCCTCACCCCGGCTCCTACTCGTTTACCCTGCTGTGTGCCCTGACAGGTTTTTCTTGATGGAGTGCCTTCCCCAGAGTCCTTGTCCCAGTGTTCGCAGTGAAGTTTGACCAGTTTGAGGTATCCAAGTGTGGGAGGAAAGGGAATTGGGAATAATGAATCCTCTGGTTCCTTCTCTTCTGCCTCACAGTTTACACAAATTGTATTTGATCTATAGCTTCAGGCAGGCAACCTTTTTCCAAGGTTCCTGATCTCAACAAAATCCTAGTAACACAGTTCTTTGAACCCACCCCCCCTCACCCCCCCCCACCCCCCCCCCACCCCCGCCCATGGAACTGACATGCATTATTGTCTTCCTATTGCTGTTAGTGCATGGGTGCTTCAGTCTCGCCTGGTGGTTCCCTCAATCCTTCTAACACTTCTGTAAATAGCCTCTTTATTAAAAAGTCTTTAAAAAAATCTCAGCAGAATGTGTCACGGGATCTCTGCTTGGTCTTTAATTGTAGTGAGGTTAATCAAAACTTTCAAGCTTCCATTCTAAGCTTTATTAAATTTTGTTTCAATTTCTATACAATCAATCAATGCAGAAGGTTGAGAAATTATCTATATATCCCTCTAGTAAAGTCATACATTATAAATAATTCACATCCCCCCAAGTGAAGTATTATTATTCTTTTCCTCCATATTCATGACATAACTTTGTAAATCTCTGCAATTCTTTAGTTTTGAAGATGTTTTATACTTAAATGATATTATTTAGTAGGGATGCATGTATGGTTATATAAATATTTTGGTAATCATTTTCATCATGATTTTTAACATATTACAACAGCTTTTGTTATAGTTTTCAGTACATTCTTTTCATGTAAGACAGAAAAAAAAGTAAATATTTAAATCACATGCATTGGTTTTTCTCAAAATTTGTCCTGTGCTTAACTACGTTTCTTAGGGTACTCTTGTCACACTATCTGAAGCATGACTAAGACCTCTGATAGTTCTTGGTCCTATATGAGCCTTTGGATAATTCTAGCTATAGTTTAAATAAAATTACTACTAATCAGTCACAGATTTACTGACCTCTAGTATTTCTTCTTGGATGCTGTTATATTTGAGATAATAGAAACACATTTGGAGTGCAATAATACAATATACTGTAAGCTGTTAAACTGACGAGTCAGGAAATTGTGTGTATTACTCAGATATAAGTACCAAACAAATAGTCAACAAAACAATTATATGTTGTCATGTAAAATAAAATACAAATTGTAAGTATATGTATTACAGAAAATTTCTTGCACTCCCAGGAAAATGTTTACAAATCCCCATGGACCCAAGGATCACAATAGGAGGAGTAAACACAGAAGGAAAGATGTGAGCACAGCTAACCAGGTTTATGAATGTTGTCTTGTGATTTTAATATTGCAGTATTAGATTATTTACAGTATACAACACTGATACTGTATCATTTCAATGTGACTATAATCTGGTGAAATAATATTAAGCAACATAGACTGTATTCAATGCATGCAATCCAATTCCATAATACTTTAAAGTAAGGGACAGTTAAACAGATTTAGACCTATTTATGAGGTGGATGGGAGAGCTGCTTTTTTTGAAGTTCAGTACGCAGTATGTTAGCAGCCAAACAAGTAGAAGGTAAAAACTATTATTCTGACATTTCTGGAAACCATTTTGCTATTTGGTGAACCACCCAGTTAACTCATTCTTGGAATATTAGGAAAGGGTTAACTAAGAAATAACATACTAGCAGTGACAGTGACATAATTGTGTTTTTAAATAGCACATATACTGATACCTTAAACACTCCATTTACTCTAGCCATAGAGATCTTAGGGATCTAAACAGAGTATAGACTTACCCTATTAAACAAATAAATTTCTTTTTTGTTATTCTAAATCTGTACCAAAATTTATGTGCAGAAGCTTAGATCAAAGGTCCTATAATTTTGCTCTGTGCAGAGGAGTGGATAATTGAGGTAAGTGGCTGATTAATGCAGTCTCAAAGAACATGTTTTTACTATTAATATTTTGCAAGGTGTGTCAGATTAATCTGATAAATTTGAATTGTTAATTATCTCAATTATATATGTTCCAGAAGAGATTTTATATTTATTTGTAAGTCATTTGATAGTCATCAAGACATTTTTTTAAAGTTCTAAATCATGTCTCTGTTACTCTTTGATAAATCCAAGTTTTAAATAATTATTAGTCTTAAGAAAAATGTTATCAGAATGTTGACTACAGAGCTTACCAAAAAAATGTATACACATTTTAAGAAAGGAAAACTGTACTAAAACTATAATACTCCATATATACCAATAACAAAAGATGAATGCACGTCACATTTGACTTCTGCAATTGCAAGAGGTGCTCAAAGTGGTTACCATCAGCATCCAGACACTTCTGATTATGGTGAACTGCTTGAGCAACGTTGACCAAAGTGTGCAATTGTATACATATTTTTGTCACTCCCAGTATATATATATATATATATATATATATATATATATATATATATATATATATATATATATATATATATATATATATGATATATATGTATAATTAAAAACATTAATTAAAATATTTTAATTAAATTATTTAATTTAATTATTTCATTAAAAATATTTTTAATTAAAAATGACAGTCAATACTATAATATGGTCTTTTGTTTCACAAAGTTCTGTCATTGGCTTTTCTTTTAGTTTGTTCTTATTAACTGTTTCCAATGATACCTTCATGAGCGTACCCTAAAATACATTTATGAAAGAATTTTAATCTTTCTGACATTGTCGCATATTTAATGAACAGCATACTAGATTAACTAGAAACATTTAGGAGACAGTTTATCAATTGTGTATTTATGAAGGCATAATTCCATTCTATAGGCTGTTATTTTAGAATCTGTTGCAAATGTTCTTGAGTTAAGTGATTCAGATGATTTTTAAGATTTATGAAGGGGGCAATTTATCTCATTTATTGAATTATCTTCTGTGTTCTTAATAATGCCTGTTATAGAAGAGGTGTTTGAAAATAACTTTGAAATGAATGAATGCAAAATATTTTTCAGACTTGCTATATTCTCTTATTAAAAGTGCATCCAATTTCTCTCTGATTTATGAGAATTAAGGTGAAAATACAAAATACCATAGTAGATGCCATTTCAATTTTGTCTACTTCAAATCTCTCAGAGAACCAGGGACAAAACTCAGACAGGTGTAAATGTCTACCACTAGACAAATTTGCCTTAGAAATTTTTTACAAATATTCAAAACACAAAATAAAGAGTTGAATTTTTGTAAATATTCTCTTTGGGGAAGTCATCTGAGCAGAAAGCTCTGAAAGTTCAGTTAGTACCTCTTGACCTAATATTTTGCACAGATAAAAGGCAAGTCCTGCTCATAACCTTTGTATGCCACACTTAATACAAAATTACCTTGATTGCTGCATAGTGAGCAATTAGCTCTTTCAGTCAGAATATAGAAAACACACCTTTAAACAATAAATATTACTTCATTCCATAGACTCTGCCACAGAGCCTTTTCTTGTGCTGTTTGTATTTCTAGAAAACATAGTACACTTAAGGAGCAATGAGGTATAGGAACTAAACTGAGTCTACGATTACATCTGTGGGGCTGAACAACAGGATTGTGTTGATTCGGATTTGGGGACAATTTGATCAACAAAAATGGAAAGAAACTTGACAAAAGAAAGCAAAGAGCTACCAATTGTGGGGTTCTTTAGTTTTAAACCAAATAACTGCTCAGTCCTACTCTCCCTTATATTGTGATTGATCAAACCACATATTATGATTCAAATTCAAGGATTGAAGAAATGAACACCTTAGTAGAGGAAGTATTAAGGAAGAAGCTAATGGGGAAATGCAGCACGGGTCATAAACCCTTTCGGTTTGCTGCAGCAGAATAACCTACGTCCCTTATAGATATGTATTTAACTTGCTTGTGTGGTGGTGACAAAGGCCTTTGTAACTGTTCCTCCATTAGTTTTTCCCACCCCTACCGTCTTTTGTCTTTATTTTAGAATTTTGTCCATGGTTCTTTAATTAGTATATGAATAACATTTCCTTGGGAAATTAAGAAAACATGTGATCTTTAGAATCAAGTACCGATTAAAATTTTTAAAAGTCTAACTATTCAAGTTACTATTTATCAATTATTTTTAGGTCTCATTGTAATATTCATAGAGTAGGTGAAAGAAGTATATGATTAAGAATTACCAGGCTAGAGAATAGATGTTTAAATACATACTTTGAATTCTTGCTTGTCAATTACTATCTGGCCTGTTAATAGATTCTGTGATAGTAATTTCTCTCAATGACAAAATGGCAATAATAGGAAGATAAATGAACGAAGTTTTAATAAAGCTAGATTTATACAATCTAAATGAATATTTTATTTTGAGAGTATTCCCTTCCTATATTGTTAATATGATAAAGTTTTTCTTACATGAAAATATTGTGATAATTTGGTGTGCTTTTATATCCATAATGGCAAAAACTTTTTATGCTAATTCTGTATGTCCTACTGATACATGGAAGGGTATGCAAAATTTACTTGCCTTTGAAATCCAAATCTCAAGACCATCATTGTTATTAATGAATCTATTTTTTGTAGCTATTGAGGTTTGCTTACTCATTTGTTTATTAATCCACAATTACTTATTAAAAACTTGTCATCTATAAACAGCCTAGACATTGGCTAAACACAAAAGATTTGGCATTCATGCAAATATAAACATCTTTACAATCCTAATAATTTCTAATTCAAGATTTAATCTTAAAACAAATAATCATGAAGAGCTGATCATAGTCAAGAGATAGTGTTAGTTCCTGGAAAATCACATATGAACAAAACATACTATTCCTTCTTTCTTGGAGTTTGGATTCTAGCAAAGAGGGAGAGAAAATACACAAACACATATGATATAATGATAATTGGTATGAAGAAAATAAACAGGATAGAGAATAAGTGTGGGAGCCTCTGATTAGTTAACATTTGAACAGAAACTATAATGCTATACCCAGTGAAAAGATTAAAAAAAAAACATTTCATGAAAGAAATGTGAAAGATTTTGTCACCAGCACACCCTTACAAAGGGTATTCTTAAATAATTTATTTAGGCAGAATGAAAATAATCACAAATGGAAATTTTGACTTGCAAGGAGGAATGAAAAGAAAAGAAAGTGGTACATTTGTGAACATGTCTGAAACCATAATAATAAGAATGTCCTGTGGAATTTTAAAAAGACAGAAGCAAAACACTTCCCAACAATGCCATATAAATCATGAAGAGGTTATTGATATGAAGGCTTTATAAAGTCCTTATATTATCAGGAAGGTTGATATGTTTATGGATTTGAACGTTTGACATATAAACTATAGAAGTTTATTATTTCTAGAATAACAAAGTAAAATGAAAATGGAGTTTATAGCTTTCTAAGTAGTACAGGAAAAAAAGAATGAGATAAATAAAATGCTCAATCTAGTTCAAGCCAAGAAATGAGAGTAAAAGGAAAATACGCAATAACTGAGATAGATAAAAGCATAAAGTAAGATGGTAAAAATAAGCCTCCAGTTAAGAAAATAACTACTAATTGGATTAAACATTCCAATAAAACACAGAAATTTTTCCACTTTATAGCCAAATTCATCTACATGCTTTTTATTACAAAAGACAATTCTGACATCATAAAACATACAAACATTATGAGTAAAAATTAAAAAGAAAATAGGAAAATAATACCAAAAGAAAAACCTGTGTAAATAACATCAGATAAAACAGTCTAATCTTAGAAAGCATTATTAAACATAGTGTCAGCATGATGACAGAAAATTCAATTCATCCAAATTACATAAAAATTATTGTATATACTTTATAAAATAACTTTCAAAACATGGAACATAAATGTTTGTAAAACACAAAAAGAAACAGAAAATATACACCTGTATTTGGATAATTTACGTAACTGCCACAATAATTGATAGATCAAACAGACCAAACATCAGTAAGAATATTGGAGACTTGAACAATGCAACCATGAACTAGATACAATGAGCATATGAAAGGCATTGCACCCAATGGTAGAGATTAAGCAATTTTGGTCATACATGCATGGAGATTTGTGAAAATTGATATCCTCATGTGCTATAAAGCGAATCACAATCAATTTTACAAGATAAGTATCCTACAGACAGCATTGTCTGACAATAGCTCTGTTAAGTAGGAAATCTAGCAATAAATAGGGTAATCAGAAAATGAGTTTAGAAGTTTTACAACATTGTTCTGAATAATTGGTAGAGCAAAGAGAAAATCAAAATGGATATTAGAAAACAGCGCTTTTTTTTTAAATTATTACATATCAAAACTTGTGTAATGTAAATGCAGTGTAACTCAGTTGGGAATATATAGCTTTAAATTTTGTATTTAGAAAAAGAGGAAAAGGCTAAAATTAATGAGCTAAGCTTCCAACTTCAAAGGTTAAAAAACAAAGGGGATGGAATAAACCCAAAGAAAGTAGAAGGTAAGCCTTAATAAAAACGCATTGTCTCTGAAGCCAGAGTGACTACATATGCATGCCTGCTTTCTCTAGTACTAGTTTTTGACCTTGACAGTGACTTAAGCTCTCCATTTTCCTCATTTATAATGTATGGGGATAGTGATAGCACCTGCCTTGCAGAGTTGTGGTGAGGATTGAATGCGTAAATATATAAAAGATACAGGGCTGCAGGATGTTGCTCAGTTCTTTGTGGTTAGCCTTTATTGTTAGAAGAGCAGACATTAATTAAGAAGAGATAAAATACATATTAAACAAAGTCAAAGCTACTTCTTTTAAAAGAGCCATAGAATTCATGTACCTCTTCCAATACTGATTAGGAAAAGAGAGATAAGGCCAAATCCAGTGTTTCTAAAGAAGAGTTGGACATAAGAAAGGAGGGACCATACACAACCCTTCTGACAGCTTTACTCTAAAGGGCTTCATGCAACATACCTGGAGGAGGCAAACTGGGGCTAAGTGGGCTTTTGAAACTGTCCTTATTTTTTAGGATGGGCTAAGTAAAGGCAAGTTGGTGTGCAGGTGGCAAAGATCCAGCTGAGGAAGAAAGTGCTGAGTCCCCTGAGAGGTCAACAGAAGCAGCAACTCACGGAAGAGTGGACAGAGGCTAGGAAAATAAATTATTTATGAATGAGTCTAAGTTTAAAGAAACGGTATTCTGTGAGACTGCTTTTTTTTTTTTTGTAAAGCAAACACTGTTTTTGCTAGAGAAAGAGATGTTCATTCGGGAGCAACTGATTATTGGAAGCCAAATCTCTGCCAAACTCCCTGCTAGGAGGAATATGATAATTAACAGGGTGGGCCTGACTGTATTCTTTCAATTATTTATTGAGCATTTTAAGACAAGGGAAAGGAACAGCTCAGGGATTAGAGCCAGAAACACTCATGTAAATGAAACTCCCCTACCCCAAGACCTGTATATTTCTTCTTCTGCCTGAAATACCCAAATATCATGCCGATACCTGCCTGGCTCATTCACCCCCTTCATGGAGGTCTCTTTTCAGCTGTCATCTTCCCAGCAAAAGCCATTCCTCAGCACACTGTCCAAAGAGAATCCTTTTCATCTCCTATCCTGTGACCTTGTCTCATTTTTCTCTAGTAGTGCTTATCACTTCCTAACATTGCATAATTTCCCAAAACATTCCAATATTTTTTATTTATTATTGCTACCTCCCATTGGAATGCAAATTGCCTGATGGCAGGGACTTTATTTTGTTCACTATTATAGTTCCATGTCCAAAAAGAGTACCTGACAGTCACGTGGTCCTCAATAAATGCTAATGAAGGAAGGGAGGGAGGAAGACAATTATTATTATTATTATTATTATTATTATTATTATATTTATTATTATTATTTTGCCAGTAATCTAGACATCAATTTCCTTCCCTTTCACTCACCATCCACATTGAACCCTAATCCTGCCAGTTCTTCTAAAATATATTTGGATTTTTTGTAATCTTCTGTATCTCCATTGCCATTACCTTACTCCAATACACTTCCATCTGTTGTCTATTGTCTTGATAATACCCCCTAAATTCTATTGTTTCTACCCTATTTCTCTGATTCAAATATTAATATATTGACCTACTATTGATAGAATCTGTATCATCTTTTAAAGACAGAAACCCAGTGTCATTACTTCCTATGGCTAGCTACTTCCTTGAATATAAAAATAATTCAATTTTACTTAGAAAATTCTTTTTTTTTTTATCAAATTCTCCACAAACTTTCTGTAAACTATGGACCTTAACCACTCAGGGATAATTTTCAGACAGTTTTGCTCTTGCTCTGTCTTCAGTCTAGCCATGTTGGTCTTCTGACATCTAAACTGATCTTAGAACCCTTTGTTTTGATGTATTGTTTGTCTAGAATGCTCCTCTCTCCTACTTCTGATGGAAAACTCTATCTTATAATTCATGTCCCAGTTTAAATGTCATTTATTCAAAGATATTTTTCCCTCACTATCCCACCCTCTATATCTGCAAATATTTTCTCTCACAGCTCCCTGTTGCCTTCCATTACAGTATTTATGTGGAACTGGGGCTCTCATGGTCTTTATAGCACTGGAATTATGTTGAATATATAATTGTCAATTATATTGTTGAATATAACAGTGAAGGGTCAGGGATTTTACTGTGCTTGAAAGCTTATAAATCAGTCTTCTTTCATGTCATAGATGCTGGAAGAAGACATGAGATTTCTGGGTCAGAGACAAAGGGCTTTGTTACACTGTACAGCAGGAAGCATGTGCTTCAAGTCTGCACCAGTTCCTTCTGCTTCCCCCCCCCCCCCCCCCCGCCAAGCCCCATGGAGGCGATCTGAAGCATCCTAGGCATATTGGGCACATAGAGTGGGTCTGTGTCACAGCTAAGGAACTCTAATCTAAGGGAACCATGGTTCTTTAACAGTTGAGCAAGCAAACCTTCTCAACATTGTCCTAGAGGGAGACATTTGTGTTTTTGTCCTGGACAGCAAAATAATCGATTCACTTCTCCTGAGTGAGACACTATCTCTTTATACTAACATTGCTTGCTTTATAAACACCCTTAAAATGATAGTCTAGAACAAACACTGGCAATGTCTCTATTCAGAAGACATTCAGAAATATGAGACCCATGGGTAATTGTTTCTCAACAATAATAAAAGCTCAGTAATATTTCCCATTTGACTAAAAGTCAACCTAACTAAGTAACTGTTCTGAGTAGGGGTGGTAGTAAAAGTTTAGATGAACATCAAAAGGGTAAGAAGGGACGTTCAACCAAACTGAAAGGATTTTGTGGATGATGTCCCTGGAAAAGGTAACTACATATGTGAAATTCCCAAGGTCATATTCCGTAGGACAATAGCAGGATACCAATGGATAGTTTAGGCACACATGCCTAATGGAAATTGTTCTGTTTGTTGTCTATTTCTCAGCCTCCTTTTTCCCCTTGATTCTACATTGCTCCCTAAAACACTTTGTCCATGCTACTTTCTACCTATCTGGTCATTTTATTATAACAGGAATAATATCCTAACTACATAGATTCTCATTGTCTGATTTTTCATATTTCAAACTCTGTTGTTGATTTTATACTTCTGTATTGCTTTTGCTCTTATTTCCAGTGCACATTGCCTGTTCACAAACTCGATGCTAATGAGATTTGGCTTTCCTTCTGCTTGGTCTCTGCTTATACTTGCCCAGTTGCCAAGAAAGCTGTCTTTCCTTGAAACCCAGGAAAAATAGGTTTTGTGAATCAAACAGGCCTATAAAGAAACAGAAATGGTATTCAATCTAAGCACAACCTCACAATGTCTATACTACATTTTATGTCATTCAACCAGAAGCTCTCCATATCCAGGGAAGGTTGGATTTTTGTATTTAAACCATCGCACTTGATGGTGTATATTCCTCTTTCAGTCACCAAGGAATGTTTCTTGTGTGCCCCTCTCACAGAAGCTCAGTCAGGCACATGGATTCAATTATAAATAAGATATTGTTTCTGTCCAAGCAGATCTTACAATTAGAGACAGATTTTTAAAATTAATTACAATGGGCATAAATGTTTCTATATGTCAATTATGGGCTGATAGGTAGGTGCATGGTAAGGACAAATGTAATGGTGACAATGAATGGGGACAGGCATGGTAACAGGAATGCCCTGCCCCCCCTACCCCTGGACATTGTATTTGAATATTGGATAATGACACAAAAAAACTCACCAGGCAGAGTGGTAGAGATCAACAGGAGGAGGAAAAAAAATTACAGTCAAAGGACAAACAGTAATTAAGGAGATATTTGAAAATATGAATTCTGTGTTGTGCCATTAATGAGCTCTGTGACCTCACCATCTCAATTTTCTTGTTTGCAGTTTGCGGCTATTCAGATAGGTGATCTCTAAAATCCAATTGTAGCTGCATCATTCTTATCAAGTCTAGATATTGTTGTTTTGTGCTCTGAAATTGCCAGCCTTCATTTATTTATTATTATGACAGGGTAATTCTTCATCAGACTCTGGCTTGCTGAGAAGATTTTTTCTTTATGTGTAGGTCATAATCAATAGGAGTAAATCTCTGACTAGAAAAAACATCTCACTGTATATCAGTGTTGAATGCATGCTATTTTAATTTCCATCATCTCTGAGATAATGCGCATGGGAAAAGTACGTCATTAAAAAGGAAGATTTAAGTTGTGGATAAGCTGAGACAAACAGCCCAGTCAACATTTTTTTGGAACGTTTTTCTTACTGAGAATGTACAATAAGAAAAATATATTTGTTCTCTTATTAGCATGTATACAGAATAGTTTAATTACCTAAATTGCTGATACCTCAAGAGCATGTGAATTACTCAGAATGGTTAGAAATGAAAATTTCTTTAGTCAGCTTATATCATTTTGATATTTTTTCAGCAAAATCCATTGCCATTTTATCATCAATGTAATATAGTAATCAGTAAGGAAATTATAATGCAAAATGCATAGTGAATCTCTTGGCTTACTCACATTACCAGGGACAATATTAAGGACAATTTTGTGGCTTTATAGTTTATCTTTTGTCCTATGGGCTTGTTTCCTTCTTATGTCATCTTATTTTAGAAAATTTTCCATCTAAGCAAGACTCTTCATATATAAGGAAAATAGTTTTTGAGTGTTTACTTAAGATGAGGCTAAATAATTGTAGTGAACTCTTCTTGACCTTTCATTCCTTCTAAGCTTGTGATGCTTGGTTTCCTCATTTAAAAATAAATAACTAAAATCATCAAATTGCCTGAATGTTTTGATAGGAGTGCCACAATCTTAAGGCTCTTGCTTCACTCATGCACATTATTTAGCATCTTATATGTAGATGATAGTAACTCCACAATATATCTATTCCCACAGATATATTATTCCAGTTATCAGGATCAGGTGAGTTAGCTGAGCATGAAAATTAATGTCTGGATTAAGGGGATTAAGTCCTCAGTCACCTGTTACCTTCCACTCCCCAACTCAGCTGCAGGGAGAATGAATGCTACCATGGATTTTTCCGATCTAAGAACACTAGACTTGCATTTTTTCGTCAGCAAGGCGATAAAAGCCCACATTTAGGTGGTGGTTTTTGGGGAAGGAGCATTCTCATTTACTTCATTTTTCCTGCTGCTTCTCCGCACACTCTGTGATGAATCCAAGTATAAAAGAAGTGATGGAGGGAACCACCTGGTTATCTGGAGGATAAGTACTAAAGATAGAAAATGCACAAGTGCAAATGCCTGGAGTCAGGAACCTACCCAGTAGTGAAGAACTGTAAGAGGCCAGCCCCTGGGAACGCAGGAGGAAAACTGGGAAAGGCTGGGGAGAGGGTAGTGACATGGGGTCACACTGGGTCAGGCAGGCTGACTGAGGAGCTTCAGCTGTGTTCATTTATCTTCATGCTCTGACCTAAATTCAGAGTACACGGTCTACATTAGAAAACCCCTCTATTTAACCCCACTTCATTCCTCTAAATGAGAAATTTCTTTAAGCCTTCTAAAGCAAGACTCAGATTCAATCATTCTACTTTCTCACATGGCTGATAGCTGTTCAAATTGGCTATACCTCAACAAGTAATTAATCCATCTCTAAATCACCTTCCCTGCTTTTCACAGAGAAGAGAAAAGGAACGTTCCTAACTTGACCTCACATGAGAAATTACGTTCTCAAGCTTTTGGTCTGGTATGTGTTGCTTTATATTTATTTCCTAGAAATTATTCTTCCTGATTTGTTCCAAAGTGTAAAGAAGGTACCTAGTAATAAGTAAATGGTCTACACGAATAGCTTCCTAATTCCCCCCTTTATATATGATGAAAATAAGTCAAATCGTGATTACTTGAAGTGATCATATTTGAAGCATATTATCTTGAATGTAACTTAAGCTTTATTGAAAATGTTGATTATTTAAAGCCTATTATGTAAGATTAATTTATACAAGTATAAGCACAAAAGACTCATTGGGGGGGAAGTATCAATGATAGTTGAGTAGGTGAATAAATTTTTTAACTTTATATATATGTATACATATATAATATTTTTTTCTTCAAAACGTTGTCATTTGGATTTACAAACATGGTAACTGCTCTTATTTTAAAATGTGTCCTTTAGTAACTACTCTGTTATTGATAGTGTGAAAATTTCAATTACTAGTCCATTCTAAATTACAGCCCTCACCATCTTTACTTGGCATGGAAATACAAATATTCTAACCTGGGATGTCAAATTTATAATAAAAACATTCAAAGACATAAACTTCAAGATTTATCAAACAAAAAAATAATAGTAAGTGTGCAATTGGGATACTGCTATTTACACTTTAATGTATTATTTATCTGTTAAATGAGCCTATATTAATAATACAAACCTTTGTTCCAGTATAATTTTTTTCTAGGAAAAAAATGAGAAATTGAAAGCAATGTACCTTACAGATGACAGTCTAAAGAGGATGTATTGCTATAACTGCTATGCTAGGTCTTACCCTGCATCCGTTCAAAGTTCGGTTTTGCAAAATGCATTTCCAGAGCTTAAACATTACCTTCTTTGCTAACATATGTTTTAATAGGGACAATTTCTTTAGTTTATAGTAACAAGATAATGTTACCCTGACGTTATTCAATAGAATATTGCTTTGTAGAAAAGGTCCATGATAATCAGATTTTCAAATTATGGTTAGAAGCCCCTTTTATCCGCTTTTGCTTTAAAAACTTATGCATGCTTTTTCTCTATCCATTGATTTCCATTCCCCCATGAAAGCATGAAAGAAGCCAGGACGTTTATGTGTCACCTCTTTTAGCTGTCATGCTGGCTTCTTTTGCAGCCATAGCAATTTAGGTGACGGTGCCTTACTAAAATTAGATGAACAAATAAGCATCTTTATATCCTAAGATTCCTCATGAAAGCTTTAAGAAAAAAAAATACCCTTACTATGTTCAATACTTATAATATTCAATGGAAAGCATCTATAGGAAATGTTACCAACCATAATAGCTCATTGAGTAAAATATATATATATATATATATATATATATATATATATATATATATATAATCAGAGGGAATAGTACACCACTGGTCTTCTTATTTCTCAAAAAACAAGCAATTATTGTAGTGGATATTATTCATCTAATGTACTCTGTGTGTAAACTGAGGCTTCATAGTCGGTTGCACATTATTTAGTTGCTCACAAACAAAATGGAGACTTATTTCTTTGTCATTTCTAAGTTGCAAGTGGTATAGTGGCTACGATCTTTTTATCCCGTGTGTACTTCTCTGTGGAGTGTTTTTCCTATAAGCAGGATCTGAAGAGCTCATAGTCTAACAGATCAGCAGCATGGAAGAGGAGAGAGGTCACAGAAGAATATGCACTCTTCTTTTTAAGGGCTTGATCCAGAAGTTGTTCATGTTGTATCGTTTCACATTGTGTGTGCTGCAATGTATCCCCGCGGTTATATGCAGCTAGAAGAATGATCCTCCTGCCCTCCTCTTCCCTTCTCTGTCCTCCTCTCCCTCCTCCTCTTCCTCCTCCTCCTCTTCTTATTCCTCCTTCTATTCTTTTATTTTGGGAGACAGTTGAATAAAATTTAGAGATTGTATTACAATATAATAGAATTGAGAATACATATTAAGAGACAACAAAGAAATTGCTTCGGTAGTCGCATTCAAAAACACTCTATCAGATATTCTGTCTGGAAAAGCTGTGCATGTTAAAATGTGTTAGTTTTCAGTTCCCCAAAATGAATGGATACTAATTAAAAATGTAGATGTAGATTGAGACATGTTAATGCTCTAATATTTATCTTTCACAGGAATCATGTGCATCTTATTTTCTCAGAATTTCTATTCAGTTTTATAGATGATTTTTTTATTTGAAGTGTTTACTTTATTGGATTCACCTCTAAGAAGTTTTTTCTTGTCTCAAGATAATAAAAATACTATCACATTCTTTTTTCCTCTTAGGTTTTTCAGTTTTTACCTTTGATATTTAGGTTTAAATCCATCTACAATTTACTTTACTGTATGATATGAACTATGTAGTTGACTTTTTTTTTTTTTCTTTTTTTTTTTTTTTTATGGTGTGTAGCTTACCCAAAGTCTTCTACTGATTTGGGTTCAAACTCTGTCACACTTTTAATGATCTTTTCTTTCATTCAGCAAATACTTAATAAGCACTGTTACATAGGCACATAGGCAATGGTCAAAGTCTTTGCCTTGTTTAAACATACTTTTCTAGTGGACAAGTGAGACATTAATCAAATGAAAAAAAAGACACAGATCATGAAAAATGCAATAACATTATAAAAGAAGGTAAGGGTATTTGTAGACATTGTGTTTTTATTAATTGTCTATTTGCCTGTTCTTCTATGTAATTATTCTACATTTATGCAGTGCAAAATGCAGGGTATACAGGGGATCTACTCCCCTTTTTATTATCTTTTCCAATTTTGCATTGGTATTTGTTGATATTTTTCTTTGGTATGAATTTTAGTATGTTTAATGAAATACGAAAATAAATCCTTGGAATTCCGATGGGAATTGCACTGAATTTATAGTTTTGCTTGAGAAAAAGTAACATAGTTTTAAAAATTAAGTTTTCCCATCTATGAACTTGACCTATCTCCCTACTTATCTATATCCTTTAACATTTACATTTAATAGTTTAGAAATCTTATACAAAAAAGGTCTCATATATGGTTGGTCAAGTTAATTAGTTGCTACCCAAATTTATTCTACATTTTCTAGTCTTTATTGCCAATATGCCTAAACTATTTTAGATTATTTTTTCAGAGGAAAGTCTCCTATCTGGAAAACTTTATGAACACTCTTATCTAGTCAGAGTGATTTCTTAATCAAATGGGGTTTTCTGCCCAAGTAAGCTCATTTCCTGTTGTGTTGGCTGATACTTTTAAGTATTTTAGATAATAAGTTGAGCTGTAAAGATGAGAGTAGATATAATGTTTGTATCCCTTATTGTGTCTCAGATGCTCCATTATGGCAACTCAGAATTTTCTAATGTTTCTTTTGTCAGTTTTGATAATGTGTGCTTTCAAGTTATTCATTTAGATTGTCAAATTTATAGGCAGAAATAATATCTCCCTATTATCCTTTTGATGGCTATAGGATCGATAGAATCCTATAAATAAAAGGATGCCCCCTCTATTTTCTTTATTTTGCTAATTTGTCTTTACTTCTTTTTTAAGTTGATCAATCAGGCTAAAGGTTTGTAAATTTCATTGATCTTTTTAATATAGCTACTGTGGTTTCATTTATTTTTTCTATTAATTATCTACTTTTTATTTCATTGATTTCTGCTTTTCCTATTAATCCTTTCTTCTTGGTTTGGGTATAATTTCCTCATCCTTTTCTGTATTTTTATGGTGGAATCTTTGGTTACTGATTTTAGACTTTTCTTGTTTTCTAATATGAACATTTAAAGCTGAAAGGATCCCTCTGGAAATGTTTTAGCCGCACCACAAAAATTTTGTTATACTTGGGTTTAATTATAATATTTAATTAAAATATTTATTAATTTTAATTAATATTTTCTAATTTATATCTTCTTTGACTAATATGTTATTTATACATGGATTTCTTTAGTTCCTGAATATGTGGAAGTTTAAAAAATATTTTTATTTATTAGTAATGTAATTCTATTGTGATCAGAGAATATAGTAAGTATAATTTAATATAGTTTAAATTTATTGAAATTTGTTCCATGGCCCATCATATTTGTCACTGGCCCATCATATAGGTCACAAATTCCATGTTCCTTGGAAAATAATTTATGTTTACATATTATGTTATACATATGATTATGGGATTTAGTTGTAACACCTTGAGAACTGTGTTTTCTTTATCTCATTTTTTTGGTGTTATTTTTCCTTTCCCTCCCATCTTTGGATTGAGTAATCCTTAGTGTGCATTTTATCATCTCTATTTATTTAATACCTTTCTGGATTTTTCTTTCCTTCTTTTTTTTTTTTTTAGTGGGTTTTATAAGGCAGTACTACTGTATCTATTGGAAGATTTAATGATGATGGAAGTGTTTCCTATCTATCTATCCTGCAATTCAGCAGCCACTAGCCACATGTGGCTATTGAGCACTTGTGCAACAGAAAAATTGGTATTTTAATTTAATTTCAGTTAATTAATTTAAACTAAATATACATGTGGCGAGTGGCTATCATATGGAGGGTGCAGCTCCAGGGTTTACAGTATGCATTTTTTAACCCAGTACAGTCTCCCAAAAATAATGGTATTATGCATGTTAGATATCACTAAAGACTCTTAAAATAGTATAAGTGCATCTTTCCCATGTCCCATTGTATTGGTCAGCATTTTCTAGAGTAATAAAGCAGAGAGATATATTTCAAGGAGTTGGCTCACACAATAATAGAAGCTAAGAAGTCTCATAATCTGCCATCTACAGACTGGGAACTCAGGAAAGCCAGTGGTGAGTCAGTCTGAGTCTGAAGGCCAGAAAAGATGATATGAAATGAGATGAGATAAGAAGATGTTCCAGCTCAAGCAGAGAGGCAGGGAGAAAGAGGGTGAATTTCTTTTTTCACTGCCTTTTGTTCTACTCAGGTCATCAGCAGATTGGATGATATTCACCCACATTGGAGAGATCAATCTACTTTGCATAGTCCACTGATTCAAATGCTAATTTCATCCAGAAACAGCCTCACAGATACATCTTGAAATAATGTTTAATCTGGGAACCTTATAGCCAGTCCAATTGGCAAACAAAATTAAACATAACACACAACATTTATACTATAATCAATTTTATTTCTACATATCTTAAAAATCCACAATACATTACTACTCTTTTTTCTTTAATGTTAAAATATCTGTTATAGAAATTAAATAAAAAACACCTTTTATATAAACCTATAAATCCCATTTCTATTTTTGAAGAATATTTTTGATAAATTTAAAATTTAAGTTTAAGATTTTATTTTTTTAACACTAATGCCAGTTTTATGGACTTGGCACAGGTTGCAAGTATAGATGATGGAGGTGTATTAAATATTAGTGGAGACTTGAAGACAGTAAAAAAATTAACACATGGTTATCTAAGGGAAGAGTGTTACAGACAGAGGGAACATTTAGAATGATATTTAGGGAAGTACAGTAGCTCCCCTCATCCAAAGGAGATATAGTCTGAGACCCCCAGTGGATGCCTGAAACTATGGATAGTACCAAACCCTATATACACTGTTTTTTTCCTATACATACATACATATGATAAAGTTTATAAATTAGGCACAGTAAGAGATTCACAACAATAATAATAAGATAGAACAGTTATAGCAATATACTATAAAGTTATGTGATCATGGCCTCTCTCTCTTTCTCTCTCACTTTCTCACTCTCAAAGTATCTATTCTACTATACACAACTTTTACTTAAAGGGATCACTTTACGGCTTCTTTTTGGCATATTCAAATCCAGCATCACTACTCTTGTACTTTGGGGCCACTATGAAATAAAATAAGGGTAACTTGAACACAAGCACCAAGATATCTCAATTGTCAATCTGATAATCAAGATGGTTGTTAAGCAACTAACATGTGGGGAGCATATACAGTGGAGATGTTGGACAAAGCGGTGATTCATGTCCCAGGCAGGACAGAGCAGGATGCCGTGAGATTTCATTTCATCACTCAGAATAGGACACAATTTAAAACATACAAATTGTTTATTTCCAGAATTTTCTATGTAATATTTTTGGTCCAAGGTTGACTGAAGATAACTGGAACCATGCAAAGCGAAACCAGGATAAGGGGCACTAGTGTATATCCCAGGCAGAGGAAAAACCTAGAGCAAAGGCTTTTAGTCAGGAGTGTGCCTGAGCCACTCAGGAAATGGCGGGAGTGACAGTGTGGCTAGCACTGAGTGAGTGAAACAATGCTGGGAGGCGAAGTCAGGGTACCGCTGATCATTCAGAGCATTGGAAGCCTTTTGAAAACATTAACTTTTATTCTGAGATAATGAGGAGCTGTTTTAGATTCTGAGCAGCTAACAGACATGAAATGACTTAAGTCTTAAAAGTAACTTTCTGCAGGGAATACATTGTTAAGGTCCAAGAATAGAAGTAAGGAAACCATTGGGACAAGAGTGATGGTGGCTCAGACAAGGGTGACAGCAGTGGATGCAACGAGATGTGGTTAGATTTTGGATAGACACGTAAGGATCTCCTGGTAGATGGTATGTGTGGTATGAGAATTGAGAGGGAGAATTAAGTGGGAGGATGGGGTAAAAATCACCCTATTTGGGAAAGGTTAGAAAATAAGTTGTTTGGGGGGAATCAGGTATTCAGTTTTAGACATTAAGTTTGAGGTGTCTATTGAGATCTCAGGAAAGATCAAGGAAGCAGTCAATGTAAGTCTGGAAGAGAGGTGTGGTCTGATGGTACAAATTGGAGTGTTGTCATCATATAGATCCCATTTCAACTCTGAGGCTGAATGAGTTGCCATGGAGGTAAGCATAGATAGAAAAGCAAAGAAATCAAAGACTGATACCTGGGCTCACTCTACAAGTCTTGGAGAAAAGTTGGTAGCAGCAAAGGACAGACCAGTGAATTAGGAGTTCAGCCACAAGCTGCAGCTTGGTCAAATGCTGCTATTAGATCACATGAAATAAGGACTGTTAGATTTGCCATCAGAGGAGAGTATTATTGAAATGATGAAATTGATTAGAGCAATTTCAGTGAAGTGGTAAGGGTGAAACTTGATTAGAGGGAATTTAAGATGGAATGACAGGAAGGATGTTATAGACCATAAGTTATGCCAACTCTTTTTAGGACTGTTGCCCTAAAAGTAAAAAGAACTGCACCTGAAACTGGTACAGAATATGCTGTTAAGATTTTATTTAAGATGGGAAACATACCAGCATTTTGAATGTTTATAGTACTGTTCCTACTGGGAAGAACAATAACAAAAAGGATGGGGTAGGAAACAGAGGAGTAATTGTTGGAAATATGTCTTCAAGTAGTGAATTTGGAACTTCATCTGTGTACTTGGGGGTTGATTTAAATGCCCGCATCTTAACCTCTGTCTCCAATTTCAGTTCAGCACATTGGTTGGGGTGGCACCTCAGGACAAAGACCTTTGAATGCTACAATCAGTTCCTGTTGGACCTCATGCCCCCCAAGATATTCTTTTCTTTGGGGGGATTTTCTGGCACTACCCATTTGTAAGAGCCACCTTTTACATTTTATTGCTTTCTGGTTAAAGCAGTTGTTAGTAAGTATGTGATGAGAGGATTAAGAGAATACCCACTTAACTGGACCTGATCTTTTCTCTCTGTCTGTCACACAAGTAAGTCTCTGGCAGGAACTTGCATTATGAGGTCTGACAATTAAGTTCACGAGCTTGTGCAATGATGCTGCTAAACTTTTTTGATATCAGAGGGATTATCCATTATGAATTTGTACCAACTGGACAAACAGTTAACCAAGTTTACTATTTGGAAGTGCTGAAAAGGCTGTGTAAAAAAGTTATACAACCTGAACTTTTCACCAACAATTCATGACTCTTGTATCATGACAATGCACAAGCTCACATGGCACTGTCTGTGAGTAAGTTTTTATCCAGTAAAAAAAATAAATAACTGTATTGGGACACCTGATACATACTCACCTGATCTGGCCCCCAATGACTTCTTTCTGTATGTGAAGATAAAGGAAATATTGAAAGGGAGACATTTTGATGACATTCAGGATATCAAGTGTAATATGATGACAACTCTGATGGCCATTCCAGAAAAAGACTTCCAAAACTGCTTTGAAGGGTTTAGGTGCTGGCGTTGGTGCATAGCTTTCCAAGGGGAGTACTTCGAAGGTGACTGTAGTGATATTTAGCAATGAAGCATATAGCACTTTTTCTAGAATGAGTTCACAAACTTAATTGTCCAACCTCATATGTTCTCACTGTGGTTTTTTTTTTTTTTTTTTTTTTTTTTTCTGACTTGAGATAGAGGTAAGGATACAATGTAGGGAAAAGAAAATGAGCACACTAGGAAAATTCTTCCCATGCCAGCGTTTGACCTTTGTTTAGAATAACTGCAGCTAAAGCACTAGAAATTTACTGTTTTTATGCTAGTTGCTTGGATTCTTCAACCTTCCTATTACTTGTTGAGGCATCTCCAATACTGAGCTCTGGAGAGATCAGCAGTGGCCTGTGTTGTTTCATCTTCTCGTTTTGCACATAGATTTTAAACACTAGAGAGGAATATTTAAATTCTTAGTTCCCAACCCAAGATATTTAGGATAATTTATATTTCTTTTATAAATATAAAAGAAATGGATTAAGTAATGTCTTATTTTTATTTGATTCTGTAATATTATAATAAAAAATTATTGGATGCAATAATTTCATCCCATTTTCTTTCATTCAAGTTTTCACAAATGCTATCCAGTTTCAAATAAATAGTAATAAACCTTCAGGAAGTACCCAGCCACACATACAAGTATTTTAACCTTTGGTTCAGTGAAAATTTTGTATTAAAATGCTAGATATTTAGAGTATTGCTAATTATGTTCCACTTTCTGTAACAATTCCTTATGAAATTAGTAGAACTTCTAGGGGATATTACTTTCAAATTATTTTCTTGGAACTTGGACTAGGCTGGATAATAAATTGAAAATTATTGAGTATGACCATTCAAACTAGGCTTTTGGATGGCTTCATTTGGGTTTCCTCTGAAACCAAACCAAACCAATTATAAAATGATATGCCAGAATTAAGGGAAAGGTGATGGAAGCATCTCCATGATACCTTCTTAGATCTATCTGCACATGGCACTCACAAAGCAGCTACAAAAGCAATCACATTTTCTGCATTCCCTTTCTTAGTCTATGCCAGCCATTGCTGGAGGTGTTCCTTCACCATAGTGACTGTTACTGTGGTGACTACCAACATCGTCAATGAGGGAGCCTCCATCTGCCAAATACCATTCCTTCAGGCTGAGCCTTCCCACGAGCTCACTCGTGAGGGAGGAAAATATGCCTGGTGATCAGTGTAAACTCTTTTGGGGAACGTGAAGTAGAATAGAATTAGGTGATCCTAGTACCTAAAATCTAGATTCATATGTTTCATTATCTTGCATTGGTTCTTTCTTAGGGTTTTTTGTTTTTGTTTTGCAAATACATATATCCAAACTCCATACAAAACCTATTAAATCTCATTTTCTTGGTGTTGCACTGAGGATTGCTTTTGTTTTTAAACAATCTATATATTGTTCTGGAATATGTCAGAGGTGTGAATGAGTGTGTGATGCTCTTGGCTACACTTAAAAACCTTCTAGAATAGTGCTTCTTAAACTATCTCTGGTGAAGTACCAGTTTTCTCATTCATCATAAATCCGAACTTTTGTAACATACAGTAAAAAATATAACTACTAGAAAAATTTAAAAAGGCATTGGAAATACAAACCCCATTTTTTTATTATTAAATGTAATAGATATACAATTACTCTGACATGTTTTCTAAAGTTTCTAAACACTTACTCTCAACTAATGTATTATCTGTCTTTAGACTGTTTATCAACAGTTCAGGGATGAAAGCTGGTCTCCTGGCCTCACTTTGACTAGTCCTGTTCTAACGTGCAAGTTTGCTTATCTATCAAATGAGTAAAATATCACCTGTCCCTCACTATTCAGAGGGCTCATAAAGACAGTAAAATTAGAGAAAATGTGAAACCTTTAAGATAAAATTAAGGATTTATCTGCGTGTTTCTTCAGTGAAAAGCACAATGCCATGTATAAGGAATGAGACCAACACTGTTGCTTAAATTTGAATTAAACAAATGTTCAGAGGGTACAGGGGCACTTTGTGTGTCTGTGTAAAAAATTTCAGTCATTTTTCCCAGTCTGTCAGATATCACAACAGAATTCTGTCATCAACATGTGACAGTCAGCCAGCTAGCATTGAAAATCCAAGATGTCAACCACAAAGCAGACGTGACTAGCATAAAAATATTGGTTTCACTGTATACTTTCTAAGAAAAATAAATAGAATTATCCCTAAATTCTTTTGTTATATCATTCATAGTTTAGTGAATGGAAGGCAGGGAAATATGACTTTTTAAAAATGATTTTTGTAAAGGAAAAAATATAATTCCTTTTTACATTAGATGAAAATAGAACTTTACTTACTGGAAAAGTAATAGAGGAAAATGAATTCGTCTGTTATTCTGGATGAAAATTTACTTAAATATTTAAAATGAAACAGACCTATGGAAAGCTGAAATATAGAGTTTTAATATTTAATGTACAAAGATGCTAAGTAGAAATAATAGTTTTAAAACTGAGTTTGTGTTTTTACTTTTGAAAAAATACCCTAGAGATTCAAAAGATTTTCTTTTTAGTGCAAAATTTATATTGTTTTAAGAACATATGGTTGTATTAAATCAGAATTAAAAATTTGAATCTAAATCTCTTGATATGAAGCTTAAGGTATTTTTCTAAATTAAATAAATTATAATAATTTTAAAAATTATTGGTAAATATATTTATGCAAAAATAATTAAATTAAAAATTAAAAATTATTTTAAAATTGAACCTGATGTTTTTCATCAGGAACAAATGTGGCAAAAATCAATGTATGCATATTAATGAAGTAATATTATTCAGGGTGAGACTTTTACTGATTTAATTTTCATGGAATGAAGGGCAGACGCATTGTGACTAATATTTTAATAATATATGAAATATTAGGTAAATAAAGAAATGGAGAAGAAAAGTTTGGTAATGAGAGTAAGAACAAATATAGAAAGAAAACACGATGGAGACAAATGAAAATATCATACGGATAAAAATAGATAAAGTACCTTTTACCTTAGGCTGATGGTCTACTTCCAGCAACCATAACTCAAAGAAATGTATTCAAATGGTATTTGATATGACACAGGCAAAAATAGACAAATAAGACTACAAGACAATCACTTCTGCACAGCAAAGGCAACCTACAAAACGGGAGAAGATATTTACACACCATATATCTAATGAAGAGTTAATATCTCTCTATTTCTGAGTATACATCTAAAAGAACAGAAATCAGAAGCTCAAGGAGATATCTTTACTCCATGCTCATTGCAGCATTAATCATAATGGCTGAAACTTCAAAGCAAACATGATGTCCATTGATATACAAATGGATAAAGAAAATGAGGTATATACATGCTATGGAATATCATTCAGCCATAAAGAATGAAACCCTGTCATTTGCAACAACTTGAATGAAACTGGAGGACATTATACTAAGTGAAACAAGAAAAAAAATAGGACATATACTATTACATGATACCACTTCTATGAGCAATCTAAAATAGTCAAACTCAGAGAAGCAGAGAGTAGAATGGTGGTTGCCAGGAGCTAGGGAGAGGGGGCTGCAGAGTGGTATTAGTCAATGGGCACAAAGTTTCAGTTATGCGAGATGAGCAAGTCTTAAAGATGTACTGTACAGCCTAATGCCTATAGTTAACAACACTTATTTTATACTTAAAATTTTTCTGAGAGGGTAAATCTTACATTGTAGTGTTATCACAAAATAATAATATAGTAATAATCATAAAGAGGCCAGAAGGAAACTTTTGGAGGTGATGGATATGTTTATGACATAGATTGTGGTGATGGTTTCATAGATGCATACTTATGTCCAAACTCATCAAATTGTATACATTTATTTATACAGCTTTCTGCATGGCAATTATACCTGAATAAGGTAGTTAGAAAAGGAGATGGAGTTTGACAATAGTGTCTCTGTTCCTTCTGTTATTTCCTTTACTTCTATTTCATGATAAGTTAAGACAAGGTTAGTACAGAATAATTGTTGAGCCAACAAAGTGTTTATTGAAATCCTGCCCTACATAAAGCCTGATATCAGACCTTCTAGTGACAAAGATGGAGTTATTGTTACAACAGGTACTGAGGAGCAACAAGCTTCATAAAATCATCCTTTAAAACTGTCAAAAATTGCATGTAGCTTTTACATTGGCTTATGAATAATATGTCTGACAATGCTTTTTGAATACTGCAGAGTTTTAATGTTAATCTATGTGCTACAGTACTTGGGTATTTGTAGCAGAAAATTTTTCTCCAAGTTGAAATCTTAGAGATGTACATTCTGAGAGAAGCATGCTAGCTTTCTGACCTTCTAAACTTCTAATCTATACCTTAATAAAATATCTCACCAACATTGTTTAATTTAACCTTGAATAATCTATTTACTTAATGTAAAATATCAAAGGCAAAATTTTCATAAATATTATTATATATTTAAACAGGTGCAAAGTTTTCTAGCATTTTTCTTCAAATGGAAAAAATAGAATTTTGAAAGCATTAAAAAATTTGCCTCAAAGTTGAAATATCTGTGTCAACATTACATGGGCTTTCTTTAAAGCATTGTAACATTTGGTACGATAAAAAGAATAAGGCTTAATAGAGTAAGATTATGTCGATAGAACACCTTCCTTGACTGGGTGAAAGAACCTGAGTTAAATTCATCAGGGGATCCCCTGGGTTTGTACCTTATTGTAACTCTTAGATTCCTTAATTTAGAAATTTATAAACCCAAACACAAGGATTTATCTCCCAAATTTAACTGAACCCATATTATAGAACTTGTATTACATATGTATTTTTACTACAGAACTTACCTAAAATAAAAGTATGTAATGTAATCTCTAAAGGATGTAGAGTTGTCTCTGCAACTAGTTCATCTCTGCCATCTTTATAGAAAAATGAAACTATGCCTAACTGAAAGTTTATCTTATTTTCTGACCACTATTTTTCTCTGTTTTGTTTGCAGTTTTTTATATATTTTTCTTCATGTCCTGCATACCTGTTCAGAAAAAAAATGATGTTTTTTTGGGTTTTTTTCATCAGTGCCAAGAACCACGTTTCAGATTTCTAGTGACTCATCTGTTCACAGTTTAACGATTTTAACCACTTTTACTAATAAAGTAAGTTTGATTTAGGTAATGAACTTGACAAAATGCCAAACATTATTTGCTTATTGATAGGGAATGATTTTCTCTTTGTTTATGACTGTAGTCCTGGCTCTAATCTCAATTTGGAATTAATTCATGCATGCAGTGTCACTTATTTCATAAGGTTGAGTATATTTCCTTTCTCTTCTTTTCATGAGGAAGATAGCTTCCTGATTGGGGAAGAAATCCTCATTTAACAGGAATACAAAAATTCAGAAACATTCTTTGTAGTACCATCAAGCACCTCTTCATAAAACCATTCAATAATCCTTTTGAGTGTGGTAGCTTATGATTATTTTTAACTATTTCATACTCAAATTGATGTTTGGTAAAACATGGTAATAATTATGATGTAGAAAAATACATTTAAATGCAGTTTTATATATTGAAAAAATATATTGTATACCAGTAATAGTGCTGAGTATTTTACTTAGATTAGTATATTCCCCATATTATTCATATTGGCATATTAATTCCTTTATTACCAAAGTAGAAATTAAAATTCAGGAATCTCTCATGAAGAGTTTATAATGTTAGTTCATTAGTTTTCTGTGGATACTGTAACCAACTTCTACAAACTTAAAACAACATCTAGTTCTTATCTCAGATCTCCGTGCAGAAAAAAAGGATCCGGAGTGACTCAGATGGGGCCTCTGCTTTGAGTCCATAAGGCCAAAGCCAATGTATCAATTGAGCTGCGTTCTTTTACGGAAGCTTGGGCTGACTCTACTTTTAAGTTCACTTGCATTGTTGGCCAAATTCACTTCTGTACAGTTGTAGGGCTGAGACCCCATTTATTTGATGGCTGTAAGCTAGGAGGAGCCTTTCTCAGATTCTTAAGGAATTCCTCATCATATTACCTCATCCATTTTAAGACCAAAAATGGTGGGTAAATCCTTCTCACTCTTCAGATCTCTGACTTCTCCTGCCGTATCTCTCTGACTCCAGCCAAGAAAGCTCTCATGTGATTGGCTTGACCAGCGTGAATGATGGGTAATGCAGAATAATTTCCCTATTTTAAAGTATGTAAACTTAGTTACATTTGCAATGTCCCTTTGCCATGTAACACTACATAGCCACAGGTTCCTGGGATTAGCATGTAGACATTTTTCGGAGTCATTCTTGCCATCCACATTTAGTACATAATCTAGCTGGAATTTTATCCAGATTTAAATTACTTATATTCATCTCAATATAAAATGGGAACATCTAATTTTAGGGGACATCTAATTTTGCTAGTTATCGTAAAGAAACTGATTCTTCGCCTTAAGTTTTAGGAATTGAGCAGAGTAAAATGTTGCAAAATGGCTTTAGGGCCAACTGTAGCTACCCATTTTTATTTTCCTTGGCTTGCCGTACAGTGATTCAAGCAAATTGTCCTGGCACTGAGAAACTACAAGAGGCCAATTGGATAAATGTGTGTGGGGAAAAAAAGAAGATGAAATAGAAGCCCAATTTCACCATTTCTTATGACCTTTGATTTAGAGTAAAAGATTATTAACTTGACACTTTCTTTCACTAAGAATGGATGTAATTCGCAGTGGAGATAATATTAACTGCTCATCACCATCCATGGCTTAGTTTCACAATCCTTATCATTACACTTTTTGAAGTAAAATCGAGTCTCCTTTTCCATCCTCCTCAACTTGATTGAATAAAGCAATAGCCCCAATGGGTGAAATAGTTTCAGTCATTTTATGGTGCTCTTCTATGCCCTCACACCTGTAGGTAGCATGAGGATTGGATTTTCCTATTGAAGGATAAATCAGGGATACTTATTTCCTTTGCTTTTTGGACCTTTTTCTTTTTGAGAAATGGTCCTAGAAGGAAGAGTCTAATTATCACATTATTGAAATGAATATTGGACTCAAAAAACAAGATTAATAATTAGAGTATGCTTTGCCTGAGTCTTTTTAATCAATGGCCAGTTATATTTTATTTTATGTATTATAACAAAAATATATACACCATTGTGTCCCTTAATATATTTATTGTTTATATTTTAAGTGGGAAAACTATAGCAATGATCTGCAGAGACATATTTCAATTTATAGCAGTTACCTTTTTATACTTAAACTTCCAAATTGAAACAAACTTTAAGAACTATTTCAGATACAAAATAGGGATTTCAAAGAAGAAATTGCTCGATACACAATAATCATGGTGTCAGAGAAAAACTGGCGAACAATTTCTCACTGTTAGCCATTAGAATCAAATTATACCTTATTTCTAAAGTAATCTCTATGCTATTTATTTGTTTGTTTATTTATATGTTTACTTATTTTTTATGATAATCTACTTTAAGATTCTCTTCCAAGACCTTAATGCTTCCTTAATAATGTGATTATATTTTAGATATGGAATGTAGTTCACATGATTATGTCTACATATTTATAATACTTTTCAAAATGACCCAAATCTCTGCTGTCAACCACTGTATACCAATACTGATATTTTCAGATATCAGCAAGTCTACTATGATACATTCATTCAGAACCAGGAATCCTGAGTTGAACATCTTCGAGGTTGATCAAAATTGCAATGTCGCAGCGGTTTACTTGCTCCTTGTCCCTTGAATGTCACAGAATCTCAATGATAACAATTCACTTTTGTTCAGTTGTATGCTTTTGAGCTCATAACAAAGCCAGTTATGTGACGGAGAACTTTTACCTTGTACTTTTTCTTTTCCCTAAAGTTCTGAGATAGTATCCATAATTTAAGGAATTGGAATCCAACTTTGAGCTACTGGGCATTTACAAAAATATATGAATATGCTATGAATGCACAAATGTATTTTTTTTCATAAAGTATGATAAACTATGTCTACTTGAAATCTTAAGTTTCTTTTATTTTGGCTGGCTTTGACAAGTAAGTATGGATTCATTGGAGAAAGGAATGATTAAGCTGATACATGAATGATGAATACTTATCTGAGTGACAGAAGGTGGGGAGGGATATTTTATAAAGAGGTAGCAGCTCTTTCAAAGATTAGAATGTTAAAAAGATATAACAGGTTCAAAAAATCTTAAATACATTCAGTACAGCTATAATGTAAAAAAATTAAAAAAAATAGGAAAGGATGATTTGTGGCAAAATGAGCCTGAACATTTAGTAGAGACCAGGAAAAGAAAATTTTGTGAGCAAGGATATGGAGATTTTATTTTGACTGAGCTAAGACCCACAGTGTGCTATGAAAGACTTCCATCACATATTAAAATGGAGTTTCAGAAGGAAAGGAGAAGGGGATAGGCGCCCAGGAAAGGTAAAATATTAGAAAAAATAATCAGAGATTTTGCACATGAGAGAAAAGCATTAATTACATACCTGAAAAGCACAGCCAACCCAGTAGGATAAATACACAAAAACCAAATATATATATATATATATATATATATATATATATATATATATATATATATATATATATATATATATATATATATTAGTCATATATATGGACATATATACATGGTCAGACACTTAAGCTCACAAACTCCTCCTAGAAAAAGTGCTACATACCTCATGACTGAATACACTATGGTCACCTTCAAAGTACTCCTCTTGGGAAGCTATGCACTGACATCAGTGCCTAGTCCACCCTTCAAAGCAATTTTGGAACTCTTTTTCTGGAACGGCCGTCAGAGCTGTTGTCGTAGTACCCTTGCTGTTCTGAATATCATCCAAATGTCTTCCTTTCAATATTTCCTTTACCTTTGGGTAAAGAAAGAAGTCATTGGGGGCCAGATCAGGTGAGTAGGGAGGGTGTTCCAATACAGTTATTTGTTTACTGGCTAAAATCTCCCTGACAGACAGTGCCATGTGAGCTGGTGCATTGTCGTGATGAAAGAGCCATGATTGTTGGCCAAAAGTTCAGGTCATCTAACTTTTTCTTGCATCCTTTCAGCGTTTCCAAATATTAAACTTGATTAACTATTTGTCCAGTTGGTACAAATTCATCATGATGACCACTCTGATATCAAGAAAAGGTTAGCAACATCATTGCAACAAGTTTGCAAACTTAATTGTCAGCCTTCGTGTATACATACATACACCAGGGGTGCTTAGCAAATGTATGCAAGTAAATACTTTGGTCAACATTGCTCAAGCAACAGTTCGCTGTAATGAGAAGTTTCTGGACACTGATGGTAACCACTTTGAGCACCTCTTGTAATTGTAGAAGTCAGACGTGACTTGTATTCATCTTTTGTTTCAGTAATATTATTACATTTTTAACAGTTTTTTTCTTTCTTAAAGTGTTTATTCAGTTTTTTGGCACTCTCTGTATATACCAAACTGATGAATGCAAAATATAAACAGGAAATCATGGAAGAAATGAGAAAAATGACACATTCCTTACTAGGAAACCAAAGATTGCTGGCAAACTACCCAAAGCTATGGAAGAGCCATGGAACAGGCTCCTATAAGTAAGAACCAAATGTGAATTAAGTAACACACCGTTTAAAAAATATATATATATATATATATATATATATATATATATATATATATATATATATATATATATATATATTATATATATATATATATATTGTGGAATTGGAGGAGGGGAACAGTATTGAGGAATTGGGGAGGGGGACCAGCCAAGTTGTTGTTCTTCAATCTTAGTTGTGGAGGGTACCAGTTGCCATCTGGCTGCCCGTCGGCAGCTCGTGGCCTCTAAGCTCAAGTACTGTGTTACAATCTTAGTTGCGGATGGGCGTAGCCACCATCCCATGCAGGAGTCGAACCAGCAGCCTTATTGTTAAAAGCTCACACTCTATCCACTGAGCCATCTGGGTGGCAGCTCAGCTCATGGTGCTGAGTTCAGTCTTAGTTGCAGGCAGACATAGCCCACCATCGAACATGCAGTCTTGTTGTTAGGAGCATGTGCTCTCACCAGCTGAGCCATCTGCCAACCTGTTGGCAGCTCAGTGGCAGCTCAGCTTGGGCGCAGCATCACTGGCCCATGTGAGAATTGAACCAGTGGCCCTGTTGCTCAGAGCTCATGCTTTTAAGCTAACTCTTAACCAACTGAGCCACTTGGTTGGCCCAATACACTCTTAACCCTTTGGTCAAAGTAGAAATCCAGTGGAAATTAGAATATTTTTTAAACTGAATAAAAATCAAAATATAAGACACAAAACATTGTGAAATTTGATTAAAAGCTGTTTTTAAAATGATTATAGAGAAAATTATAGTTTTAAATTTATACGTTAGAAGGGAGTATGCATGAATATCAATCTGAAGAAGACAGACATGAATAATATATTAAACCAAAGAAGTAAGAAGGGACATGCTGAAGATAAATACACAAATTAATAAGAAACAAATTGAACTATACTGAAAAAATCAACAAAGCTAAAAGTAAGTTCTTTGAACTGATAAAATTTTGGATCTCTAACAAGACTAATGGAATCATGTAGACAAAGTACAAGATACCAGTGTTATGAATGAAAGTGATTCATCATTGTAAATCATACTTATATTAAGTATGTATTAAAATATACCATTAACAACTTTATGTCAACAAATATGACATTGGTTGAAATGGAAAACTTACTAGAAAAACACAAACACCGAAAGTGACACAATAAGAACATGAAAAGCTACCTAGTACCGCATCGTCTTCATTCAATCATCTATGGAAGGAAACTACAGTTGTTTCTATGTCTTGGCCACCATAAATAAAGCTGCAGTAAACATAGGGGTACATATATCTTTATGGATAAATGTTTTCAGATTTTTGGGGTAGATACCCAGGAGAGGGATTGCTGGGTCGTGTGGTAATTTTATTCTTAATTTTTTGAGGACCCTCCATACTGTTTTTCATAGTGGCTGTACCAACTTACATTCCTACCAGCAGTGTATAGGGGTTACTTTTTCTCCACAACCTCTCCAATACTTCTTATTACTTGTCTTGTTGATAATAGCCATTCTAACAGGTGTGAGGTGGTATCTCGTTGTGGTTTTGATTGGCTTTTCTGTAATACCTAGTGAAGTTGAGCATCCTGAACATCTTTCCATGATATCTGTTGGTCGTTTGTATGTCTTCTTGGGAGAAATGTCTATTCTGGTCGTCTGCCCATTTTTTATTGGATTTTTTTTTTCTCGTTCTTGTTGAATTGTCTGAGTCTTTTTTTTTTTTAATAATTTCTTATTTCTTTTTTTTTTTGAGTTCTTTATATATTTGGGGTATTAGCCTCTTATTGGAGGTGTTGTTTGCAAGTATCTTCTCACATTCAGTTAGTTGCCTGTTTGTTTTGTTGATGGTTTATTTTGCTGCGCAGAAGCTTTTTAGTTGGATATAGTCCCATTCATTTATTATTGCTTTTACTTCCCTGGCATTTGAGGTTAAATTCATAAAATCCTCTCTAAACCCAAAGTCCATAAGTTTAGTACATATGTTTTCTTCTAGGCAATTTATTGTTTCAGGTCTTAGATCAATTTTGAGTTAATTTTGATGTATAGTGACAGCAGTCTACATTCATTCTTTTGTATGTGACTTTCCAATTTTCCCAGCACCATTTATTGAAGAGGCTTTCTTTCCTCCATTGTATGTTATGTTTTTGGTTCCTGTGTCAAAAAATATCTATCTATCATATATATATATATATATATATATATATATATATGATATAAATAAATATATATATATATATATATATATATATATATATATATTTCTGGGCTCTCATTTCTGTTCTATTGGTTTTGTGTGTGTGTTTCTGCCAATACCATGCTATTTTGAATATTGTTACTTTGTAGTATAAATTGAACTCAAGAAGTGTGACACCTCTGGCCTAATTCTTTTTGCTCAGGATTGCTTTGGCTGTTCAGAGCCTTTTGTAATTCCATACTGATGGATATTACTCAGCCTAAAAAAAGATGAAATAATGCCATTTACGACACAAGGATGGATCTTGAGATTATCATGCTAAGCGAAATAAGCCAGACAGAAAAACTCGAGAACCATATGATTTCACTCATATGTAGGATATAAAACAGAAAGCAACAAATGAACAAGACAAACAAACAAGCAAAAACTCATAGACTCAGCCAGCAGTTTAGTGGTTACCAGAAGGTAAGCGGGAAGTGATGGTTAGAAGAGAGTAAAGGAGATCAAATATATTTTGATGGAAGAAGAATTGATTTTGGGTGGCAAACATGCAATATGTTGTATAGATGATGTATGATAGAATTATACTCTTGAAACCTATATAATTTTACTAACCAATGTCACCCCAATAAATATATTTTTTTAAAAAATTAAAAAAACAACAAAACAAAAAGAAAAGCTAACTAGTAGTAAATATATTAAATGAATTGATTATATAATGGACATTCACAGACAAATAACCCTCTAGGATTAAATGATTTATCAAATACTACCAAGCATTTAAGGGAAAAACCAACACAAACCTTTGAATAGTTCTTCCAGATAATGAAAATAAAGAACATTGCAAACTCATTTAATGATGCCTGCATAAACATTATACCGAAATGTGACCAGGAAATATTATAAGAAAGAGAAGATTACAGCATACTATCTCTCATGAATATAGATGTAAAAGAAGCTAAACAAATTCTAGCAATATATAAAGGTATAATGTGTCATAATCAAATTGGATTTATCCTTGAAGCACAAGGTTGTTTAACCTTAAAACATAAAATAATTCACCATATTGCAAAAAAAAGATATGAATATGTAGTGGTCAAAAAATGTCACCCATAAGGTATCGAAGTAAAGTCCATGGAATCTGTGAATGTTACTTGATTTGATTATATATGTGATTAAGTTTAGGATCTTGAGAGGAGGCCCTAATCTGGGATTATCTGAGCGGGCCCTAAATCAATCACATTCACCCTTATAAGACAGAGGGAAAGTGTGACTCAGTAAACACAGAGAGGAGAAGGTTATGTGAAGATGAGGCAGAGATTGGAGCTACACAGCTACAAGTCAAGGAATGCCTGAAGCCACCAGGAGCTGAAAGAGGCAGGAAGGATTCTCCTCCAGAGCCTTCTTTGTATAGCCCTGATTTGGGAGGACTTAATTTGGGAGGACTTTCAGACTCCAGAGCTGTAAGAGAATAGCTTCTGTCATTTTAGGCCACCAAATTGATTGGGAACATAAGAGTGTCTCTGTAGATGCAAAAACAACATCTCATACAATTCAACACCCATTCATGACAAAATAAGAGCTTAGAGAACTAGGAAAAAAGCTGATCTTCTGATGAATATTTACAAAAATCCTTCAGCAAGCCGTGTACTTAGTAATAAAATATTGGTCTTTATTCCAAAATTTACATTGATTCAAAATCCCTGTTAAAACAATTCCTCGTCAACATTTTTATCCAATGTTAAATTGGTTGTTTTCATCAGTGCAAAGAGATTTGAAAATGAGAATTTGAATAGAAGAAATAAATTATGAGTATTTGCTGTCAAAATGATTGTATACATAGAAACTGAAATTTTGGACAGGTATTTTATTAAAGTAGATGTGTGGGTCTAGCAAGGTAAACCTAAAACAGTTATAATTTTACTGAGCAGCAACTAACTGTGAGCAAGCAATTTAAAAATAAAACTGATAAAATCATTTTGGAAAATTTTATCAGTATTCAATAAAGTTGAACATATTCATATAGCCTATGGTCCAGCAATTCCACTCCTACGTATATATAAACAGACGTGCATACATACATTTCCTAAATACACAATAACATTCATAGAAGCATTAGTTGCAGTAGTCAATAACTAGAAATAAACCAAATACAGTAATACATTGGTTTACAAGCAAACTACTCGTATTGCAAGACATCGCTCGTTTACCACATTAAAATGTATTAGAAGTGTTTGCTTGTCTTGCGGAGCACTCGCAAACCACGTTACTTGCAATCTAAGGTTTTACTGTATCTACAAACTGTAGAAGAAATAAATTGTAGTTAATTTATAAAATAGATTATCTGAAAGTAACCATAAAGAATTATCTATTGCTACTTACAATAACATGCATAATATTGAAGAGGGGAAGCCCCATATAGAACAGTACATACTATTTGATTCCATTTATGTTATATTAAAAAGCAGAAAAAGTTTATTAATGGTGATAAAAATCAGGTATGTGACTACTTTGGGTTGAGTAGGGGCCAGGAAGGGGCATCAGGGGGCTTCTGAGGTGCTGATAGTAACCCTTGATTTGTGATTTGTTTAAATGGACTTTCAGTTTATGAAAATCCAGTGTCCTAAAGGAGTCAGAGCATAAGACCAGGTGATCAATAATTAATCAATTAATTCCCCAAGAGCTAGAAAATGTATAACAATAATTTAGGTAGTGAAATAGACTAAGGGTAAAAGCTTTATGTCTGTTCATTGCCCTGCCACCTTGGACTGAGGCCTGAGAAATTATAGTAATGGAAACTTCTATACAAGCACAGAGAATCTGTGTTCCCAGAGAGCTCAGGTCGTTTGCAGGACCATGCAGCTTGTTGGGGAAGAGAAGCAGGCGCAGCATGATCCCCTTATGCTGAAAAATCATAGACAAAAATGTCAGTTGTTACATAAATGTACCAAATGTAATCAAATCGTTCAATTTCAGAGCTAATTGTCTAGAGTTGTTTGCAATCATGAATTCCATAAACTCCATGAGAAATCACCATTTGTCCTGTTAACTATTTTCATCCCAGGATCTGGCTTGGAGCCTGGCATCAAATAAAAAGCAGACTCCACTGATGTTGGCTCCATTTCTCATTAGCTCGCCTGAGTTTGTCGGAAGACAGCTCAGTCCTCTGATGGCTGCTCAGGATAAGGGCCTATGGCTGTCTTTCTTCTCTGCTGAGGACTTTCTGTAGCAGAGAGGGGTTCTTTGAGCTCCACACAGGGACGTCCAAAGGGCAGAACAAAGACACTGCTGAAGCAGCCCTGAACCAATGGGGGACGAAATCTGTGCATAAATGATTCAGCCTTCCGTTCCCCGTTAGGCTCGTTCTGAGACATGTTCGTTCCCCCATTACCTCAGAGGGTTCCCAATGAAATTGAGCCCCGATTGCTTTTATTAGAAACCTGATTGTTGCCATATACTTTATGATTCATCTCACTTTCCCTAATGCTTCACTTGTACTTCTCCAGCTCTTTTCTCAATTAAAAATAACTGGACTTAAGTCTTTGTCTCAGGATCTATTGGAAGGAAGGACCCAACTAAAACAGTATATATATATATATATATATATATATATATATATATATATATATATATATATATATATATATATATATATATATATAATGGTACCCACATGAGGAAACTGTTCTTATTACTGCCATTCCACTTCTGATGCTAATACCGCCTTAGCACCTCTGATGCTAGAAGCTAGCATTGGAGCATTGGTTATTAAATAGGAGCTGGGGGAGAGGGGTGTGTGAAATAATACAAAAGTGGTGCTTAACTAAGGTGGACTTCTCTAATTCTTCTGTTCAGGTGTAAATAAGAAATCCACAGTGATGAAAAAGGGAAGATAAAGGAATGAATGACAAAGATAATTGCTTTAAATATGTTTTTTGTTAGATTCTAAAAGTATTGATTGATAGAATGCTTAATAATTATCAACAGTTGTCATTTTCCCTGAATTTTGTTTTATCTCGTCTTCCTGAAGGAATGAGGAGAAAAGAGGGGAAAAAACCTGTACATTTTTGCAATTTTCTGAATCAGTGCATTATATTGCATTTGAAGCACTGTTAGGTAATTGCACACAGAGTTGATTCCTTTTAACTTGGATAATTTTAATTGTAATGTTGCCATGGTAACACTAGCACAGGTGACATATTAAGTTACACATCGTGGTTGGCATCCAAATATGCATATTTAATCTGGACATAGCTCTGATTATGAAGACTTCTAATTGCTAATGAAAATTAGTTAGTTTGGTTTTTCGTTAAGTCTGACTATGTAATCTGAAAATTACTCAGGCTCCTTGAAAAAGTGATAAATAGTGAGGGGATTAACTTTACTACATCAGAAATTATATTCCTTAAGGAGACAGGCAACACTGGTGACTGTAGAGATGCTTTATCCTATGTTGACCAAGAGACTAGTTTTTAAATAAATAAATAAACACACACACGCGGGTACACACACACACCATTTAACTGGAAGAGTTCAAAATATTTCTTTTGGAAATCAACATATTTTACTGAAATCTGACATTTTTACTTGTTTCAAAATGTGCTGAACTTGTAAGCTGTTGTTTGTCCCTCACAGCACAACAAAATTTTCTCTACTTTATTTTTTCCTTTATTTCATTTATTTATTCTTTCGTGCATTTCAAGAAAGTCAATTTAATGCTTATAATAATTGATTCAATTAATTTAAAATTTGCAAATGCAATCTATCACTTTATTATGATATTTGTTTTAAATAAGTCCTTGATTACCTTAATTACCTTAATCCTAAATTAACCCTTAATGACCGTTTATCTTTTCTTTAGCCATAGGGGTAAAAGGAGATGTTAGAGATTTATTTTACTCTCTGACCTCTGAGACTGCAACCCAAATCCCTCTTCCACATGCTACTTAAAGAGTTTCTAGGCCAGGCTATATTCTTTGCTCCTACAAGTGGTTAACGGTTGAGATATTGTGTAGATTAGAAAAAAAAAAATTGTAGAACATTTGACTCATTGCTGCTTGGTGAGTAGAATGGAAGGAAAGAAAAAGGGAAAGTATTGAAGTATCATCCTGGAGATCTTAGCTCAAATATTCTCTCCATTTCTTTATCTGAGGTCCCATCTCCAGTTCCTTCAATAAATCCATCATTGTTTCTCTACCATTAAACCTATCCAAAACACGCTTTACAGATTCAAGTTTGGAACTTTTAGCACCCCATTTTTCAGAATGTTATGAGAGTCTTTTTTTTTTTAATTCTGAATGTTTTCCTAAATAAGCCCTAGATTTCATTAATTAAATGTTTTGTCCATTATTGACAAAATACATTTTCTATTGATTATTTTTTCACCATTTCCCTGGGATATTTTTCTATTTCAAGATTGTCTTTCCTTATAGCATCTCTTACATATGTTTCTTATAGGAACTCTTGATCAGGCATGTCCCCTTTCCTCCCTATTGCAGGAAATTTCATCTTATATTAATTAACAAACATATAAAGATAGGAATATGGCAAGATAAAAATTCATGTTTAGAGCTCTTTTATATCTACTAAAGGAAAATTCTACTGTGTAACCATGATTGGAGGGTGGTTATGTTTCTGTGTTATGCAGGATTTACCAGGGCAATGGTCATTCTCTGAATATAATTTTTTCTATGGTTTATAAATATGTTGAAACTTATGTAATTTATATCTTCCAGAATGGAAGAGCACTTTTCTCAGCTTCCAGAAAAAACATTGAAAAATGTCAACTTGAAGTAGTTAACAAGCCCTTCCCATATTGTAGCTGCCCAGATATTTCCAACTTGTTTTGACAGTATTTCCAGATCCCAAAGAACACGGGGACATATTTTGATTTTTCTTTATGTTACAGCAGTGTAATTTTACTATATATTTGTATATGGAACAGTGTTTTCTCCACATGTAATCCCACCTATATAAAGCTCTGGTCACAAACAAGAACAAAAACATAAAAGCATAAAAAGAGAACAAAGAAATCATCACAGAGAAATTAAAGTGTATGATTATTCTGGCAAAAAATCAATGTGTTGTTTATTATTATATCTTTCCTGCTCTACCTTATGTGTTCATGTAACCAGCTTTATTGAATGGGAGGATGGGTTTTCCTAAGAATAAATACAGAATGTAATGGTAAGAAGAAAATTGATGTGCAGAGTTTGGGTATATTCAGCTTAGGATTCATTCATGTGTTCTGTGGTGTGAGAGCAAATGACAACAAAAATACAAACTATGTTTCCAGGTTTGCCTGAAAGCTAGAATTCTGGGTGCCAATTAAATTCCACAAATTAAGATTCCTTCATGTGGCATTTGGGCAGTGAACATGAATCAGAGCCCAATTTTCTGCTGCTACAGGTGATTTTTTTTTTCCTTTTCTTTTCTAGGCAGTCAAGGTTATGATGATGTAGGTTTTTACTTAAAAAATGTTTCAATGTTTACTCTCCAGTTTTGTGGGTGTTTTAGCTTCCTGATCTCTGAATTGCTTACTGTGGCTTTGGTGATTATGGGATTTCTAATATTTATCTTTGTTCATTTTATTCTGAATGCACATGAGGTATTCTGGGTCAGAGACAGATTTTTATTAAATCTCTTCACAATAAATAAGTGCATTGGTTCTCCTTTTGCCCTGGTCTTACCTAGTGTAATGCAATGAGAGTTAGTGGAGATTACACGAGTCTCCAGTCGTTCCATAGGGGAAGGGCAAAGAAATACGATTTCCCCCTGCTTATAGAGGGTGCTCTCCTCTTAAAAAGAAATGTAATGGGGGCGTGAGCTCTAAGTCTAACCCTTCCATATGTAAGTATAATCCGTCTGCTTTATACAAACGAGTTCTGGGCTTCATTCCTTTTCAAATATAAATACCTAGAGAGATAACACTTCAGTTTTCCTGGCACACTCGGGACCGAGTTGTAACCATTTGGGCCTCTCAGAGAACTAAGAGAAATTTCATTATCTTTTTAGATCTAAGCCATTAATTAAGCAAACAGCAACATCGAATTCTCATGTGAAGAGCCTCAAGTGACTCTGTCTTTTGAAAGGAATACTTACAATGCCTCCACGGTAGTGGATTTTGTTATTTCTTTAACTATTTTATTTGTGATATTGTGTTACTTCAATTCCAGCTAATTTCCTTTTCTGATTGTGCTCGTGTTGTCACTTCCCTGGAATTTCGTATCTGCTGTGTTCTGAAATTATTTCTGGAGGCCCAATCTATTAATAGGTGCTTGATTTTCTGTTTGTTTCTTTGTTTTTTCTAGTTCATATACAATGATTTTATAATCACATAATTTCCTATCTTAAATTCTGATGAAAATACCTAGGGTGGTTTCTGTTTTTTCACTAATTTGGATGTTCGACTGGAGACATTTGATCTCCTGAGGGCTTCCACTTTTTTTCTGTTTCTTTCTGTGGCTCTCACTCTCATTGGATGAAGCATTTCTTTGGGAGTTACATTTAAATCCAGATTGTTGGAGAACCAGGGTAGGGCTCAGAAGAGAAAGAATATTTAATTCAGTTGTCATCAAAACACTTGGGAAGAGATCTAGTTCAAAGGGACAGGATGAGGAGACCTGAAGTTATGATTCTAGGTCACTTAGCTATCTTAGTGAGATTGGGAAGGGGGCAGAAAGATGCAGAGGAAGCCTTTTTTTTTTTTTTTTTTTTTTTTTTATTGTTAGTTTCAGGTGTACAGAACAATGCAATAGTTACCCTTTTCACCCTCACAAAGTAACAACCCCCCTCCCCCCATCCACTGCCCTCCCACCCCCGATATCATGCTTATCTATTACAATTCCATTGAATCCGTTCCCGCACTCTACTCCGTGTCCCAAGGTTATATGTATATATAATTATAGTTGACATACAGTATTATTCAACATCAGTTTCAGAAATACAATACGGTGGTCAGGCCTCTACATCAACTATGAAGTGGACTCCCCGAAAGGGCATTGGTCCATCTGGCCCCCTAAGAAATGCTTACAACGTTATTGATTGTATTCCTCGGACTATCTTTTTCTATCCCTGAGGCCATATTGCAATTACCAATTTGTATTGTCTCATCCCTTCCCCTCTCCTTCATCCCCGCCCCCTCCCAACTAACAACCCTCAGTTCTTCCTCTGTGTCTCTGAGACTATCGAGGAAGCCTTTTTAAATGAATGGTTTGACTTTTGCTTAAGCATTCTGATTCAGAATGCATGGACCAGAGCAGTGCACAAAGAGCCAGGAGAATGGGGCCCTCCCCGCAAATGTTTTCTCATATACTACCAAATGGAAATTAAGTGATATTTTACTGTTTTTGAATGTTGGTTGTTTATAAAATTGCAATTGGCTTATTTAAATAACTACTTGTTTTGTTTTGTTTTTCCCTCTCCCTTTTTCCTCTTCTATTTTCTTTACGCTAAGTGGGAGTGGATGGCTTCTTCTTTTTTCTTTTGCTATATATTTTTCTGAGTATAAAAAATAGGGCAGAACATGTAGAAAATACAAAAGGTGTGAACAAGAGCTTTTAAAAAATCACCTGAAATGTCACAGCCAAGAAAAAAGCTGCTATAGATATGTGGCATTTGTTACATTTCCTTTCCCCTTTTTCCCCCTTTTTCCTTTTTCTACATGTACAAATACACAAGCACACAAGATTATATGGTAAATTCGCTTTGTCTATTTATTTATTTATTTGTACTTAACATTATATTGTGAGCTTTTCTTATGTCTTGTGATGAACATTATCAATTTCATAGTTTTCACAGGGAAGACTATGTAAGCCATTTTTTTTCCTTCATGTAAACAGTACAGTGAATTTTATAGTACATAAAAATCTGATCTCATCTCTCAATGTTCCCTTAGGATAATTTTCCAAGTTCAATTACCAAGTTAAAATGTACACATTTAAAAATGTTTAATTTATACTGCTAAATTTTCTTCACAAATGTCATAATATTTTATTTAAATGCTTAACCAAAGTAGTAGAGTATAAAAGCACATATTTTATTAAATTCCTCCACAGTAATGAGTACTATAATTCTTTACAAGTGTTGCAATTTACTATGAAAAAATGCTGTTATATAGTTTCATTTTTTCTTATTTTCTTTATTTTTCATGCAATTGGATTTTATGCATTTAATTTTTTTTTCTCTGAGATTTGACTGTTTCAATCATATACCCATTTTTATGGGTATCTTACTCTGTATTCTTTTTAAATAGACAGTGTTCATTATATAGTCAGGTTATTTCAGTTAAGATTTTGTTACATGTGAAAAGAGTTTCCTTGGCTTCCTCTTTAATTTTACTACATATAATCATTATTTATGTGCAGGATATTTAAATTTTTATCATGTACAATCCATTAGTTTTTCATGGTTTCTAAATTTAATGTTAGCATTTAAAATTTATTATAAAATAAACACTTGATTAACTATTCAACTATCATGTTTGAGTTTTTAGTTAGCTTCTGTATCTATCTGGCATTTATTTTATTGTATGTTGACAGGCAAGAGACTCACTTTAAGAATTGTGTTTTGAATATTTTATCCTTTGTTCAAGGGTTTGAAACTTAACATGCCTGAATTCTATATTCTCTTATATTTTCCTGTTTACCTTGTATTTCACTGATCCTCACTTTTTAAAATTTTGTCTTTCAAATATATGTTTTCAAGGATAGTGGCAGAATCTCAGCATTTCTGAGAGTATTGGGGGGAACAGGATATAAATAGAAATAGTAAATATGAGGCTATTAAAATCATACAGGCAAGGGGTTAGGAAAAAGTAACCTATGGAGTGGGAGATAATATTTGCAAATCATATATCTGATAAGGGATTAATATAAAAATATATAAAGAGCTTATACAATGCAATAGCAAAATACTAACAAAACAAACAATTTTATTAAAATATGGGCAGAGGTACTGAATAGACATTTTTTCAAAGATATACAATAAGTCCATGAAAAGGTGCTTAATATCATTAATCATCAGAGAAATGCAAATCAAAATCACAATGAGAAATCACTCCCCACCTTATAGAATGGCTATCATCCAAAGACAAGGAATAACACATCTTGGCAAGGATTTGGAGAAAAGGGAACCCTTATGTACTGTTGATAGGAATGAAGATTGGTGCAGCCACTATGGAAAACAGTAGGGAGCTTCCTCAAAAGTTAAAAATAGAAGTACCATGTGATCCGGAAATTCCACCTCTACATGTTTATCCAAAAAAAACAGAATCGTTATCTCTGAAAGATATCTACACTCCTATGTTCATTTCAACATTATTTGCAATAGTCAAGACATGGAAACAACCTACGAGTTCATCAGTGGGTGAATAAATAAAGATAATGTGGTTATATATGTACAATGGAATATTATTCTGTTATAAAAAGGAAGGAAATCCTGCTACTTTTAACAACATGGATGGATCTTGAGAGCTTTATGGTAAGTGAAATAAGTGAGGCAGATAAAAACAAATACTTTATGATTTCACTTATAGTGGAATATTAAAAAAAAAAAGCAAAAAAAAAAGCTAACTCATAAATCAAAAAGCAGATCAGTGGTTGCCAGAGGCAGCGGCTGAGGCATGGGTGAAATGGGTGAAGGTGGTAAAAGGTATAAACTTCTAGTTATAAGATAAATAACTCTTGGATATAAGTGTACAGCATGATGACTATAATTTACAATACTGTTTATGTAAAAGTTTCTGAGAGAGTAGATCTTAAAAGTTTGCATCACAAGAAAAAAATTGTAACTATGTGGTGATAGATGTTAACTAAACTTACTGTGATAATTTTGCAATATCAATATGTATCAAATCACTATGTTGTATACCTAAAATGAACACAGTTATATGTCAATTATTACTGGTTAAGAAAATAAATAATGAACAAATTCTTAAAAGTGAAATAGGTATCTTAGTACCCTTCAACAAAGTCTCAATGACTTTCAGGCAGGGGAATGATACGATTATATTAAAAGTCTGAAGGATCACTCTGGCTATAATAAATTAATTGAAACATGGTGTCTTTAGATATAGAGAAATCATTTAGTTATCTATTAGAATAGTCTAAGGGAGTAAATTGGGGCTGGAACTAAAGCAACTTCTACTATCTATGTTTGGAGGAGTGTAGCTCTTAGGACGGTTATCTATCATACAAGTTGAATTTTACTTTCAGTTCTTCTCGTTTTATGTCTTATAAGAGACAAAAATGTTCATATTCTTTAGAAAAGGTCACATAAGTAGACCAAGTAATTCTGCACAGGGAATTACAAACTCAATTCTGAGTTTCATATTTGTATGGGAAACTTCTAATAGGATCCTCACCGACACAAAAGAAAAGCAATCAAATTATCTTTCAACTGAAGCATATAAACTGGAAATGAAGGCTACACCACAGGATCTTGTTCCATGTAGCATATAAAAAAGGTATTTAAGAGGAAATTAAATTGAAATATATTCAGCATAATGTTAATTGATATAGAAAATGTCAATTCAAGTTGCTCATAATAGTTAGAGATGAGCAAATGATTCACAGTAATTTGGGCTATGGTGATATTGATCACTCAAATTTTTTTTCACTCCAATTCATTTTACACTGTGTCCTTGGAAATGCAGTAAAATAATAATAATAAAAAAGTAATTTAAAACACTTAATCAAGTTTTTATTTTAGGTGTTCTGGACTTCTTTGACCTTATTAGAAAGAAATATGCTTAATCATAACCTTTGAAAAGTTTATAGAGGTACTACTGTCAATTCGGCAAAAACAGATAATGATTTTACATGCCATTTCACACTAAATTTTTTATTTTGCTTTCCCTTGATGAAAATCATAACATGTAATCCAATAAATAAATAAATAAATAAATAAATAAATAAATAAATAAAACTTTATATATTGCATATTAAATCTAAATTATAGGCATCAAGGTTTGTCTGAATGCTAACATTCAATTAGATCAATATTGCTAACTGAAGCCCAGCGTACTATTCAAGGTACTGACAAAAACAGAGAAAACAACAGCAAAAGAAAATGTCTGAAAAAATAAGGGTCTTTTAGTCAAGTTAAAGAGAAAATGATTAAATTACCGTACTCTTCAGTAACGTTATAGTAGCTGACCCATGATGACAGCATGTAAAATAAGTGAGAAAAAAATGTTGAAAATTTGGCAATGTTTGTAACTGCAATACAGCTAACTAATACACCAGTGAAAGTTTATGTGGAGGAAGCAGAGGTGTTTTTCAGGTAGAAGAAAAAGAATATATTAAAATTTGGATATATGAGACCATGTAATACTTGAAGAACTAAAAGGTAACTATGATAGATACAAAATAGTACAAGAGGGGTTTAGGATTATGGAGAATTTTTCTGAAGTGGTGAGATTCAAAGTGCTTAACTATTTTATAAAAGATATGAAGTAAGGAACATAGTACAAAAAGTTTTGAAATAAGTAAATGACCTAGCCAGATTTACACATTAAAATGCTAATTAGAACATTGCCTAGAAGGAGGCGAAGCATGATTCTAGACAGAAAGCTGTTGGAATAAGCTAGATGAAATAATGGACCTTAAGTGGAAAAGTTACAGTCAAACTAGAGAAAAATGTATAGATTTAAGAGAGTATAACATTTAGAAACTATATGACTTGGTACTTGAGTTTTGAAATGAGGAAATCATGGATGACTCCCAGATTTCAATTAGATAAACGATGCTATCTAATAAAAGAAAAAATAAATAAAAAAGGAGGGAAATTCAAGGCTCATGTTCAGGATTGGAGAATAAAGGTGGTGCATTCTGTTTTGGATGGGCTAGTTGTGTACCATATGTATATAGTTATGTACCATATTTATACCCTTAGTGAGATGTTAAGTTTTATGTGTGGTCAGAAACTCAAGAGGAAGATTTATGGTAGAAATACATTGTCAGAAGTTAATATCCCATAAATGGCAACAGAAGTGTACAGGTGCGATTTGCCAGAGAGATTGTGTAGATGAGAAGAGGGGAAGGACACTGTTCTTACAACACTGGCGTTTAGGAAAAAGGGAGAGAAAAATAGTCTGTGAAGAAAGCAAAACAATACCTGAAGCTCAAGTGTAAAATGAGGAAGTGATAGTATTGTGGTAGCTAAGTAAATATCAAAGCAGACAGTATATTCGGTATACCCAAATGCTGTTGAAAATCAAATATAAAGGGAACCATAAAAAGGCTGTTGCTTTTCGTTATAAAATAAGTTTTATGTAAGTGATACAGATAAAAATTAATGGGTGAATGGATAGGAAATGAAGACTAGGGGAAAGCGACTTTACCAAATCTTTCAATAAAGTTGGAACTAAACAGAAGCTGAATAATAGGATGGTAAGATAAAAGTGATTTGGAGCCAAGAGATTGCGTTTTGTTGTTGCTGCTCTTCTGTAAATTACTTGATACTAGTGGAAAGGAGCAAGAAGAGACTCACAAGTGGAAGACACAAGGGCTAGTTAGCGAAATTCAAGTTTACTAAGAGAGACAAATGGATGGAAGGCAAGGCACAGAGAAAGGGGTTTATATTGCATGAGGGGGGCCTGGGATAAGGAAAAGTGCTTCTCTGGGAAGAGAGATAGCTCAGCTCACAGGTACAATGAAAGGCTTATGTGAAGCGGACCTCATTGACTGAGAGTGAGGGGTATGACAAAAGCCTTAAAATCCCCTCAGCTTGACCAAACTGTAGACCTATTTCTTCTTGGCTGCGGGCCACCAAACTCCTTATTTTCAGAGGATTTATGTTAGAAAACCTTACATTGTGGATCCTTTCTATGTCCCTTTGAGGTGTAAATCTCACAGGTTCTTGCCAGTTTTACAACCGAGGAATATGAATTCGGGAGCCATCCCTTTGAAACTTAATCATCAAGGACCATGACATCACCCCTATTTCCCAGTCTCTGTAGGAGCCTAGGAGCCTAATCTTCATTTCATGCTGACGAGCAAAACAGATGGCCCAATCACATTGACCAGCCTCCCTGCTGACACCTCCAATACTTTTCCACGAGCTCACCACAGGGCTTATGAACCCAACTGCCTTATGTGTCAGCGGAGTTAAACTCACCCTCTCTTCCCTGTTGCGAAAGCCTTGAATAAGTCCTCCATGCCTGTTTAACACTCTCAGGTGCAATTTTTCTTTGAGTTTCTTGAGGAAACCAGAAGATATAGACAAAGAAACCATTTGGAACTGCCCTTGTAGAAAACGAGAAAAAAAATCTTCCTAGAGAAACAAAGATAACTGAGCAGTGATGAAAGCAGCTGGGGTTACACAAACATATTCTACAGCTCTACAGTTTTACGGTATATCAAACAACATTGCAAACCACTTTACAACATCTGCTAAAAGTTATGAAGAAGTGAGATTTTACTCAAGTTAATATAGGGGAGAAAAAAATAAAATAGTAAATAGATTTGAAGGTATTGGCATGGGAATGGTTGAAGTAATAGACCCTGGAACTCTGCTGAAGGGATGCATAAAGATGGGAGGGTCATGTTAGTGAGGGACCAATCAGAGCAACAAGATGTGTATTGGATCTTTGAATTGCAAGAAGTTCTGCCTTTGGAGCAACTGAGTAAGAATGATAGAAAGATAGAAAGTTGGTCTCTCCTCAAGTCTAAAATTCTATGATTTTATTATCTTAGATCTACTTATTTTCAAAGTTCTTCATGTCCCCTTAAATTTCTTTATTTATGTCTGATAACAAGAGGAGTGTGTTCTATGACTCAGGTACTTTTCCTGTTAAGAGGAGAAGAAGCTTTTTAAAGCTTCAATTGCTGCCCTAATCCTTTAACAGAAAGTATCATTGTAAACAAGATTAGCAGTGTCACTTGGTACTTTGCACACTAATGTCTTTCAGTCACTATTTCCTGTTTTATCTATTTAGAGTAGGAAATATTCTTGCATTTTTGGCTATTGGTAGGGTTTGCCTAAATCTCTGCTTGATTTTGCTTCTCTTATAATGTACTTTGTTTAGTGGACATAGAGGCATAGTTTTTGATAAGTTCAATTAATTTTTTGATGGTGGTATTATTGTTTTTGCTGTTATGTTTTGTTTCTTAGTTTGTGATTTAGTAGCCAGTGGGAGTACAGGGAAATTAGGTCTGAAATCCAATAAATGCAAAGAGCTCAAGTTGTCAACAAACTACATTGTTAAAATAGTTCAGCGACTGTCTGCCACGTATGCTCCTACAGAGTAATGGTGGGAGATGGGCGTGAACAGGGAGCAGTTTGGTTATAATAAGCCATGGGGCTGCTGTCAAACCCTTAGAGAATGTCACAGCAGAGATCAGCTTTGTTGTCAGGAGAATAACAGTTTCCTACTGCCAGGATTTGCAAGATCAAGTTTAGTTTTTCAAATGGAAGGTCCTACATAAATCTAAGAAATTAACTCAATCCCGTCGTTGACTCATGCAAGTCTCATGTCTAATGGAAGAGCTGAAGCACAGAAAAGTACAGCCTCCAGGAAAGGTAGAGTTTTAAACCTACAACCTTCTCAAAATAGCCAGTCAAAAATCCTCTAGCAGTCAGGGCCAATTAATACAGTTTACAGGGCTCAGTGCAAAATAAAAATAATGGACTCCTTAATGCAGTGTAAAAAGTAGCAGTAAAGGTACTCAAATATTAAGTTTTTTCCATAATCTATACATTTGTCCTGTTTTTTTTGTTTGCAAATAATGTTGTTTGAAGTAAATAAAAAATAAATTTTGCTTTGTTAGCATGAAGTTTACTACTCATTTTTATATTGTGTATTGCTAGTTTTAAATGCAAATATAAGAACCTTTAACTAAGTGTGTAGAATGTCTGAAATTACACAATTTGTATTTTTGTAGCTCATACATGCTAATAAGTTTTGTTGTTACCAGGAGGATGGAAACACTACACAAAACTATTTCAACTTGCTTCACTTTTTGATATACACTCATACCACCACCAACACTCTCCCTTCAGCTTGCTGATGCATATGGAAAGACTGAAAGAAAAGGGCTGCCTTATTTTTGTTATTCCTGCTCTGTCATCATTTTCAGGATAAGTGGTTGGCTAACACAGGGGAATAACATGGATAAGAGAATTTGTGACACGGTTTCTTTGTTATACATGTGTCTTAGAACACCTTTGCTTTTTCTCTGCATTTGATTCAAGTTCTAGTTCAAGCAGAATATGGCCTCTCAGGGTGTGGGGCTGTCAGCACTTACCCCTCCCACTAGCACAGATAGAGACATAACTCTCTTATCTTGTACTCACTTGGACCTCGCTAAACTCCCATGCATTGTGGTTCCATGTGGAAACTGTGTTCCTGGGGCATCCTAAACACTATAGGTGAATGGGATGGCCATGAATGGTGGAAGACACACATGTTGTGCTTGTCTCTTCTACACACTCGATTCCTCCAGCCCTTTTGGACTTCACTTAACGAAATGCAAGTTCAAAGATAAGATTATTCAGAATTCCAAGACTGTGATAGTAGAGAAGTAAACACATCACGGACTCTTCTGAGCATGGGGTCATTGCTTGTCCATAAAGCTCAGGCTGCTAGAAGCGGCTGATAAGAGGTTGTCCAATGAGTTGTAGACAAAGTTCCCTCCTAGGGGCCCTCAGTGGTCATGAGTGCGTCCCCCGGTATCCTCTCGCTTTTGCCCTAGTAAAACCATCCCAGGATCTGTGTCTGTACTTGGGCAGCCAGCTCCCTGAGCGTGAGACAGAGAGGGAGTTGGAGGGAGGAAAGATTTCTCCAGTGGAAGGAGGAAACTACTCTGCAAGGAGGCAGAACACAGTAGGATGGGATGTGTCTACCTGTATATTCTGTTTCCAGTCTTGAGAGCTGGATCCTTCCATTGTGGACAGATACCCCCAAATTAAACAGGATTTTTGGCACTCGGATCTCCACCCAGGCCCCGACTCACCAGGGCAGGCATATCAAGGGCTGTTGGGGCTGAGACCCTCTTTCTTGCACCCTCCACACCCCATTGGAAGGAGATTTCCATTTGATTCTATGCAAGAGAGGAGAGGTGAGAGTCAAACTCACGCAAAATTTTCGGGTATGAAAATTTTGCCCTCAGCAACTACCACATTTCTGTCTTCACACCTTCATTGTCTCCTGGTGTGGTAGCCTTTTACCTTCTGTCCATGGTCCTTATTCTGGAAGGCTCTTTGATGCCCTTAATCCCTGCCCTCCATGCTCTCCCTCAGCCTGGGTCCTTCCCATCCTCCAGCTCCATTATCACATCCTCTGAGAGGCACCTACATAAAGAAACTCACTCCTCTTTTTTATTTTTAGAAAAAATATGTATAGTTGTTCAACCGTCACCACAGTCCAATGATAGAACACTACCATCACCTGAAAACTTTCCCTGGTGATCATTTGCAGGTAATCCATTCTCAGCTTTACCCTGTAATCGGTTTGCTTTCTTTCTCTGTCATTTTGCCTTTTTTTTTTTTGACAGTTTATAGAAGTGGAATCAAATACTATGTAGTCTTTGGACTATGTATTCCTTCACTTAGCATGATTTTGAGGTTCTCCTATGTTGCAGCATGCATCAGTCGTTTGGTCCTTTTTATTGCTGAATATATCCCATTATATGGATATGTAGTATTTTGTTCATTCATTCAGCATTTGATGGACATCTCAGTTTTTTTAGTTTGTGGGTATAAATAATAGTACTACCATAAATACTGTGCACATGCCTTGTATAAATGTGTTTTTATTACTCTTGAATAAATCCCTAGTAGTGAACTGTCATGTCCAGGGATGAGTTTACTTTAAACTTTCCGAGACATTGCCAAACTGTTTTCCAAAATGTACCACTTTATATTCTCACCAGCAATATATGATGGTCCTAAGTTGTCTACATCCTTGTCAAAGCCTGTTATTGTCTCCCTGTCCCTATTGATAGCCTTGTAGCGGGTATATACTGGTATCTTATTGGGGATTTAATTTGCAGTTCCCAAATGAATAATGTTGTGGAACATCTGTTAATGTGCTCACTCATGCATCTTCTTTGATGAAATGTGCATTCAACTCTGCCCATTTTTAAATTGGGATGTTTGTTTTTATATTATTAAGTTGTGTTATAGATTTCTTTAAACATTCTGATAAAGTCCTTGATCAAATATATGATATGCAAAATTTTTCCTTCTATTTTGGCTGTCCTTTCATTTTCTTGATGGTATCTTTTGAAGAATAATATTTTATTTTGATGAACTCGAATTTGTAATTTATTCTCTTTTATGGAATATGCTTTTAATGTCACATTTGAGACTTATTAATGTAATCCAAGGTCACAAGGACTTTCTCTTATATTTTCTATGGGTTATATTGTTTATATATGGTGTGCAGAAAGAGTCTAAATTCATTCTCTTTTAATGCACCCAAATTATCGAATACATTATATTCTTCATTAAATTGTTTTGGTAAACTTATTGAAAATGAATACCTGCAAGGGCTTATTTCTGGACTCTCAGTATCATTACATTGATCTATATGTCTATCCTATGCCAGTACCAGATACTGTCTGAACTTCTGTAGTTTTTTAGTAAGTTTGGAAACCAAGAAGTATAAGCTCTCTAACTTTGTTCTTTAGCAAGATTGCTTTTGCTATGTTAGATATTTTGGATTTCTATATAAATACTATTATCAGCTTGGCAATTTTAAAAAGAAGTGGAAAGGGAAAGCAATAAATTAGTAGATAAATTTGAGGAAAATTATCAAACAATATTGTTTCTCTAATTCATGAGCATAGAACATTTTCTCCATTTGTTTACTCATAGATGTTCTTTAATTTTTCTCTGCAGTATTTTGTAGTTCTGAAAATTACTTACGTTCTTTTGTTACAATTTATGCCTATATTTTGTTTTGATTTTTTTTGTCCTTTTTGAAGGTATTGTGAATGGAAATGGTTTCTTCAATTTCTTTTTTTTGTTTCTTTGTTACTAAGGTATAGAAATAGAATTTACTTTTATATTGAATTTGAATCCTGCAACCTTATTAAACTTATTTATTAGCTCTCGTAGTTCTTTTGTGGATTCCTTGAAATGCTATTTGCTACATGTATTAACAAGCCATCTGTGAATAAATGCTGTTTTAGTTTATCTATCTATTATCTATCTATCTATTATATCTATCATCTATCTATCTATCATCTATCTATCATTTCTGTCTTATTGTACAAGGTAAAGTTTACAAGACAATGTTGAAAAGAAGTGGTGAAGTAGACATTCATGCCTTGTTCTCAATCTTAGCGGGGAAATATTCAGTTTTTACCATTGCACATAATATAATCTGTGAAGTTTTTGTAAGTGCCCTTTATCAGATTGAAGAAATTACTTTCTTTTCTAGTTTGCTGAATGTTTCAAAATCATGAATGGATGTTGATTTTGTCATTTTTTTCCCTTCATTTATTGAGATTTTGATGCAGTTTGGTTTTGGTACCCTTTTCTATGAGTATGGTTATTAGATTTATTGATTATCTGATTATAAAACAACAATATAGTCCTTGGATAAATTCTACATGGTCTTTGTGTGTAATCATTTTTTATATGGTGCTGAATTTGGTTTGTAGCTATTATAGTAATGTTTATGTGTCAATGTTCATGAGGATTATTGATCTTAAATTATATATTTTTATGTTTTCTATGTCTGGCTTTGTATCAGGGCAATAGTAGCTAGATAGAATGAGATGGGAATTGCTTTCTTTATTTTCTGAAAGAGTTTATGAAGGAATGCTGTTATTATTATTATTATTATTATTATTATTATTATTATTATTATTTTAATATTTGAAAGAACTCACATGTCAAGTCATCTGTGCATTTTTCCTGAACCAGACCTCATCAAATTTCATGCCCCCAATCATTGAGCTCTTTCATGTAAGTTTCATTAAATTCTTAGCCATTTCCTTGTCTAATTTCTACTTGTCTTTCAAGTCTCCACTTAAAAGGCATATGCCTTTGCGATAACAGGATTTAACACACTTTGCAATATTATAGAATTATTTTTTTTTATTTCTAATGCTGCTTGAATGAATCATGCTACAAATGTGTGTGCATTTGTACTATTTAATTTCCTATATTATTTGATAATGTAAAGGAATTTGAAAAACTGGAGTGGTTAAATGTTTGGGCTTCTGTTACATGTTAATAGTTTAGTCAAGAACTGTCCTTTCATTTCTCCAAAAGCCACAGGCTATTATTTTTTGAAAACTTTTGATTCATGTTTTCTTAATTGACTTAGAATCCACCCCCCACACGACCCCTCACACAGACACCCTACCCCCACCTCCCAACCCCCGTTTATAGGTGACATAGTCTTGTTTGTGCTCATCAGCCAAGTGTACCAGATACACCAACAGCCAAACAATAAACATTATGGAGAAATATTGGACATCTTAGTGATATGGTGGTAGCAGGTGCTTACTGTAGGATTTGTGGTTGTGTTAGGTGATTTGGGGGAGAGTTCAGTGCACCAAGTGGATTTAAAAATTCAAGGAAGACTGTAGTAGGGGCTCAGCCTTTTGCAGAAACTCAGGTTGAACTCAACTTTACTGCAGCCAAAGGCAGGGCAATTTTTAAATGCTAGGGTGATCTAATGGAAAAGTGCTAGAGGCAGTGCTATTTGGCAGGAGGTTGTTCAAGGTGATTGTGTCACCTGTGTTTGTTAATAAGTGCTTATTGAAGAAGTTAGGCTCCTACCCTTCCAGGGAGACTGGGAGATAGTGGAGCTATCTTTCTTGATTATATTTTTCAAAAAGATGGCTACCATATCCATGAGAAAGACATTCCGAGGTTATAAAACTGGCAAGAGGGCGGGAGAAGATTTACATCTCAAAGGAGCAGAGAAAAAAAAATTACAATTAAAATAAAAGTTTTCTAAAGTAAATCCTCTGAGAAAAGTGAGGTCAGGGACCTATCCTCAGGAAGAAAGCTTACTAAAGTTAAGCTGAGCTGAAGGGAGGGAGGCTTAAGGCCCTCTTGATTAGTATCTTAATAGTTGTTTTCTAAAAGGATGGAAAAACAGGCCAAAGCTAAAACTGTACCTGGAAAAAAAGTAGCAGTTACTTGTGGTAACCTGGAAAGTGGGCTATTTGTTCTTTTTTTGTTGCCTGCCCAATGTTGCAGGGATTGTGTGTGTATGTGTGTGCACACACACATGCATGTACACACTTAGCAGTAATTACAGGGATAGTTTGTTTGTTTTATTCCATCAGTATCATAGAGTAATTTCATCTGATATTTGGAGTTTGTGAGACTATGTTCTATAGAACGCCATGGTCTAGCAGTTAATGCTATGTCAGCTATGAGCTGACACCTGTCAGGGCTGTTTATTTCTGTCTGTACCTTGATATTTTTGTGTTTATTTTTACATTTGGAAGGAAGAGAGGCCTGCTTTTGTATATTGGTAAAAATAATATATATTTTTTTATTTTTTCTAAATTTTGTTTGAATTATCTATCACTTGAAAATGTTTGGAATCTCCCCTATAAAAACCAAATAGGACTAAGGCTTGATGACTCCCTGCCTCCTTAAAAAATAAATAATATGAATTAGAGTGAATTGATTGATAACTTTTTCTACATTTCCAATTTCTATTGTTCTTAATAGTTTCCCATTTGCTGACTTCCTTGAATTGCTTTTGAATTTAACATGATTATCAATAATAAACATTTTTCTAGAAAACAGAATAATATAATTTTTAAAAAGAACTTCAATGTAGTTGCAATTATTTTGTCATTAGAATTATGTCATAATATGTTTCCTTCTCTTTTTTACTTAATATATTTGTCACATATCTATTTTTTCATAAATAAACTTAAGCCTGCATGGGAAGTTTCTTAACAGTTTTTAGCATTCTGTCATTTAAGGGGTTAAGAAATACAACTCAAATAAGTGACTACATGTCATTTTCCTATAAAATATTAAGACAATATCATCTTATTAAAGAAAAAGAAGATATATACTGCATATACCAGGGGTGCCAAAAAAATGTATACGAATGACTTGTATTCATCTTTTGCTATCAGTGTATATTACAATTTTAATACAGTTTTTTTCATTTCTTAAAATGTGTATATATTTTTTTTGGCACATTCTGTAGTTTGGTTGGTGTGAATATATGATATATGTCAGATAATTGGTCTGGCAATCAACATATTAATAATCAAGCTAATAAACATTTTTTGTCCTAAGATTTCCTAAACTATAATTATAACTCTAATCTTTATCACTTCTCTTAGCAGAAATTATGATACAAGTGATTATAAAATCAGGCCTCAAATGTCATTTCCTTGGAAACGTCTACCCCTCTCATGGTGTTAAAAGCAATCTATTGAATCCCTAAATGTATTACCCGCAGCTTGGTCAATGCTCGTCAGCTCCAGACCATAGATTAGTTAGTAGCTCAACATCTCCACTTGGGCACCTAATAGACATCTCAAACTTAATATGCCCATTAATGTAACAGACTCCCGATTTTCAGAGCCCCCAATCCCCATCTCCTCCAGATTTCTATAGTAGCAGTGGCAGTCTTCCAGTCACTCAGGCAAAAACTTGAATCATCCTTGATACCTTCTTTTAATCACATTCTCCTCCTAATCAGCCATCATACTCAAATGGCTCTATTTTGCACATTAAATCCAGAATTCAAGGAAACCTCACTCCCACTCTCCCCACTCCCCACTCCCCCCACCCTGGACTAGAGGTATATCCTCCCCGCTGTTCAGCTGGATTCTGCGTCCTCAGTACACAGCAGCACCAGACCCAATGTGGGCTGTGTCTCACTGCATTTCTGTTTAAACTCTCCGGTGGCTGCCATTTTCCCTCAGTATAGAAGCCAAAGTCAGGCCTCACATGATCTGGCCAGCATTCTTTCTGATCTCATGCCCTACCGTGCCTTCTCTCACTCGCTCTCATCTGGCCCCAATGTTTTTCTTGCCGTGATTACATTGCTGGCTCAGGACCTTTGTCCCAGTGGCTCTCACTGCCTAGAGTTTTCCTCTCCAAGATACCCTCAAGTCCTGCCCTTTCACCTCATTTAAATCTTTGCTAAAATGTTTTCTTCTCATTTATACCTTTCCTGAGAACGTTATTTAAAATGCTCAATATCCTCCCAACCACTGGACTCTCCATCAATTCCCCTTGCTTTGTTTCCCTCCACTATATTTATCACCTTCTAACATTCTATAAAATTTAAGTATTTGATTTGCCTTTCTCCTTCCAATGTAAGTTCTACGAAGGGAGAGGTTTTGACATTTTTTTCATGGTTGAATCACCATCCCAACAACAGAGCTGGGGACATAATAGCTGGAACATGTGGGTAGATCAAAAGGCTTATATGTGATTCTTAAAATCCTCCATACAGTATTCTTTAGGTAGGATTCTGTTAACCTAGATTTTTAAGAAAAAGGCAAAACCAAGAATCTTGTGGTTTCTAAATATAGTGGTTTATTTCAAGCTCATGGTAACACACCCATAATGAGCCAGTGTAGTTCTGTCCACATCAACTACATTAGGATATCAATCAGTCTTTTTGAAGAATTTTGCACTTAAGAAAGGAAACCATGGCCTACCATGTTCTAACTCCTAAAACTGCTTGGAAGTATCACTTATACTTATATTACAATGGCAAAGTAAGACGAATCCTGAGGTCTTTAGGGCAGGGAAGTATAATTCTCTCACAGGAAGAAGTGGAAATAATTGTGAACAATAATAATATGGCCTACAATAGTTTAAGTCATAACGAAAAGTACATGTTTACATTATTTGTTTTAACTAATTTATTTCTTATACTTTTTTATTTTGTTATTTCTTTTTTTGTTATTTCCTTTCTATTACACTTTTTGGGTATATGTAATATAATCTCTGTTTTCATATTCTCTATTATTTTGATAATTGGAGATAATCTGTAAATCTTTTCATAAGCATGCTCTATGTTTCCTTTCTCTAAATAATAAAGAATTTTCTATTTTGGGCACAGATTTTAACTCACTGCTGTAATCTCTAGTCCTTCCCTGATTAATAATAATAATAATAATAATAATAATAAAGTATATATAGTTGTCTTAGTCCATTCAGGCTACTATAAAAAAATATCATAGCTAGGTGACTTATAAACAACAGAAATTTATTTTGCACATTTCTGGAGTCTGGGAAGTGCAAGATCAAGGAGGTAGCAGTTTCAGTATCTGGTGAGGGCCTACTTCCTGGGTCATAGATGGCTGTCTTTGTGGCGTGTTGTCTCATGGCAGAAAGGGGTAGGGAACTCTTTTGAGCCTCTTTTATAAGGACACTAATCACATTGATGAGGGCTCCAACTTCATGACCTAATGTCCTCTCCAAAGCTCCACATTCTAATATCATCACTTTTAGGGGTTGTGATTTAAGTAGACAAATTTGGGGGGCCACAAATATTTATTCCATAGCATTCCACCTATGACCCTCCAAAATTCATGTCCTTCACCCATGAAAAATATACTAGTTCCATCCCAATAGCCCCAAAAGCCTTAATTTGTCCCAGAATCAATTTTTATGTCTAAGTCCCAATGTCATTTAAGTATTATCTAAATCAGATGTGAGTGAAACTAAAGGTACGATTTATTCTAAGGCAAACTTTTTCAGCTGTGAACCCAAGAAACCAAACATGTTATGTGCTTCCAAAATACCACAGTGTGGCAGGTATAGTGTAGACACTCCTCTTCCAAAAGAGAGAAATAGTAAGAAAAGGGAAAAAGGTCCCGAGCAAGTCCAAAACGATTTGGCTCCACCATCATGACCTAATCATCTCCCAAAGGCCCCACCTCCTAATATCATTACCTTGGGGGCTAGGATTTCAACATATGAGTTCTGAGGGGATACAAACATTCATTTCATAGTAATAGTTATTAGAAAGTTTGCTGTTATTCAGATAGTCTAGCTATGATTCACTTATTCCCAAATAGATCATTGCTACAATGGTAATAAAAGAATATGATACTTTGGAGATACAACAGGGAAAACATGTGGGAATAATATGTTGAATAGATGTTTTAGAAACAAAGAAGTTGAGTATTATATCGAGATTCATGGCCCGCAATTTTTGTGCTGAAAGTAACTTCAATCAGAATTGAGCAAGTCCTTTTGGGATTCACACTCTGAAGGAGTCTTGTTTCACAGCTGTCTGGACAATATTTCTTTTTCACAGTTTTCTTGAATTAGATAAAACTACTGCCTTCTGTCATCATGCATTTCTTTATGTGGGAAACAGCCACCAGGAAGACCATTTAAATGCAAAGGACTTTGATTCTTCCAATTCTGAGCCTAGTGGCTCAAACCCTTTGAGTAATCTTGGATACATTACTTAGCTTCTCTAAGCTTCAATTTTCCCTCTCTGTAATTAGGAAGCCATTACAATCTATGTGAATAAATGAGTTAATGAATTACTGCATGCAAAATGCCTTGCACAGTCTTGGGAATATAATAAGCTTCCATAAATATTTTCTGTTCTTATTTTCCAACCTAAACACTTTAATGCTTTGTATTGTTTTTCATTATTTGATTTTGCTGAACTTTAAAATCCTGAAACTTATTTGATCTATTCATAATTGATATAGATGACAACCCATGAGAAAATTTAGATGGGAGCTGAGAGTATATACTGAGAAGGAAAGAAGTAAACTCTCAGCAGCATAAAATGAGTGAGATTTTAGAATACAGGCTGAATTGAAATTATTTGGGGGTTCTATTTCTGTTTAATAAACTATATAAATTTTCTCACAAATACATCTATCAAGGCTGTGGGAAAAAAAAAATCTCCGAAATCATGACTTACCGCCCATAAGGTAACAGAGTTTCACTGACATAGACATGTAAATGCCGCAAACCACTTTAGAGTCTTAGGGCTATTCAGAGTTCTGTTTCCTAAGTTGAGTATTTTAATTGTCACATTTTTTACAAAAATGATACCATTTTTAACACAGGAGATATAAGGATTATGTGAATTTTGCCATCATTGAACTATACGATATTTTCTGTGGAAAGAAATATGGATACAGCAAGTAACTAAAAACTGAATACTATAATAGTTTAAATAAGACAGTGGTATTTTCAATGTAAAATTGAGAGTTGTTGACTAGATAGGATATTTAAAGCTATGGAAATACAGATGTCAACTTCTGAAAAGCTATTTTTAAAAAAGCAAACAATCAAGGCAGTGACTTAGAAGAATTCCTTTTATCAGTGAGGGTGACTCTGCAGTCATGCTGAAAAGAAAGGAGTCAGGAACATGCACTGTTGCCAAAAAAGAGCGAGCTTTAAAAAGGAAAGTATGAAATGTGGCGAGAAGTCAAACAGGAACCAAGTTTGGAAGATTCACACTTATTTGGCTTTAGTATTCTGTGGTGAATAATCTTCCAAAAGAACTAAAATTTAGTAGATTAGCCAGTAAGAAATGAGATTAAAGTCTATAATCAGAAAATTGAGACAACAAATATAGATTACTCTTGAAAAATCTGATACTTAACAGCAAGAAATAGGGACCTTCCTTTTCTATTATTTAGTAGCCTGTTATTTAGATAAACATGCAACTAAAAATAAATAAAGCTAAGTACAAGTCTTAAATGAAAATTATCAAGTATGAAGGGAAATTCTAATTAACAATCTATAAAAAATTATAAAATATAATTGTAGGTCATCTAAAAAGATTAAGAATGAATATATATATATATATATACATATATATATATATGTATATATATATATATTCATTGATTAGTAAATTCATAGCTATTCAATGATTAGTAAACATGTATTGCAAAGACTCAATTTTCCTCACACCAATAAAGTGAAATTTCAAATCCAGTTATCATCACAATAGGTCATAGAAGGAAGATTAATCATTATTTTATTAGTAAGCTAATTAAATCTCAAGGATATAGTATGAAACATCACAAATTATACAATGGAATGATAAGGATGTGAAATAAGGGAAATCTACTGTGTTGAAAACATAATTTGTGGTAAGCTCTTTGATAAACAGCTCTCCGTTAACTGCTACCTTTAAAAGGTGCCTATCTTTTAAACAGCAAACAGACAGGTTTAGTTATCAAAGAGAAACTCTTGAATGTGTGCTCCAGGTGAAATTTAGCAGGATGTTTATACCAGCTATGTTGCTAGCTAAAAGAAAATAAAAGAAAACCAAAGACGGAAATAACCCACAATATAAATCAATGATAGAATAGGATTGGCTTCTTGGGGTGTGATGTACACTGTCTTATTGGGCCCCTACGCTTGGTTTAACCCTCTGCTATCACCATCGTAAAATTTTTTATACTTCTTGAACTAGGTGCCATATGTTTTCATTTTGCACTAAGCCTAAAACATTATGTAGCCAGTCCTGGATACAACTGAAGAATAAATCATATATTTACAGTGGATTATTATCGCACTAAAAATGAATGAACCACAGCATCGTGCATCAACTTGGACATGGCCCATAAATTAAAATATGCACAGCACAATTTCATTTCAACAAATTTGAAAAGCAGGAGAAATTAAACCATTTTTGTTCAAGGATGCACAAGTAGGTAAAGAAACTATATTTAAAATAAACAAGAGAATGTTATCAGATAAGTCAATATACTGGTTACATACTCATATATCTGAGTAAAGAGGGATATGGGATCTCCACAGGGGTCTTCTACTATCATGGGACTTTTGGTTTCTTTTTTTAACCAAGGTTATAGTTAAATAGGTTCTTACTAATATTTCATACATTATTTATACTCTCTATGTATGATTTATTGAAACAAATTTAAAATAAAAAAATGTATGGGTTGATTAGAATTAAATGATATCTATCCATGAATGTGAACAGTAGCTCTAGGTCTTCTCTGTGCTTGAGTGGAAGGGCAGTTGAGTGAATATGGAAGATCAAAGAGGCAAGATTTAAGATGGCTCATTTACATTTAATACAGAATTTCCAGTGATTCCCTAGAGCTGGGTTGTTTCATTAGTATATTTTAAATGATGGGTTAGGAAATTATTTATAACTGTAGTTTGGGGAGAAACAATGTTAAAGGAACTTTCAGTTTGGTTTTGTCTAGATTTTCAGGAATGAGAAATTTCAGCAAACTTTAGACAAAGGACAAGACGCCATAATGGAGTCAATATATCGCACACTTGGCAATATGTCTTGGGCTTCTTGCCGACTTTATTTTTTCTCTTGCAATGGGGTAGAGTTTTCCTTTCCTACTAATGATGTTAAAATTACCAATGTTGTCCAACTAATGAAATGCTTGAAGACATTCTAGCAGAATCAGCACAGCACAGGAGAAAAATACCATGGGCTGTTGCTAGCTGTGGGACCCATAATTAGATTCCCTCCATACTGCAGATTATCCCAGTACAGAATTATTTGCCTAAAAACCATGTCCTGATAAGTGGGCATATAATGATAAGTGCAGGCCAGAGATTTCTAACGTGTCAACTACCTCAGGAGAGGAAGTTAAGAAGTTTAAAGCTGAATTCAATATTCCATACCACAAGGGTACTTTTTATTTTGCTGGCTAAATAGATGTGAAGATTTTGGGGTTATATAAATAAGCACTATGATGATTCAAACTACTGCTTTTTCTAGCTACTGGGTGTTTATGATTATCAGCCTCAATTATCCTAATTTCCTGCAACTGGCTACATGGTAGTAAAAAGACCCCATCACATCAGTTCTCAAGCTGCAATTTTGCCTAGTGCACCATTAGGGATAACTGACCAAAAGGGGAAAGGATCTTGGAGATGATCTGATTTTAAAAGGAGTCGATCTGTAAATTGAATTCACTAGTGGAATTTCATTAATAGAAATATTTTAGCTCCAAATCCTCCAGGGGGAAGCAGGCGACTAATTAAAAACAACACATTGTAACTACTCCTCCTAGAATACTCGAGTAGTCAATTGTGCTGCTCTGGTGTTGGGTAAATCGTTGTTTTCCTCTAAAAGCTGTCACACAATTTTAAAAATCACCCCTTGAAAGTTATATCTGAATTCATCTGACAGTGGCATTTATAATATGTGAACACCGTGAGCAAAATTTTCTATCTGCCAACTTAGAAATTTGCCTTTTATAAACTTAGATCCGCATCAGATATTCAAATGCATTTTGCCATTCATTATGGCATCATGTCTAGAAGCATATTCCTTTCTGGAATATGTCAAGTAACTCAGCAATCTTATTTTAACCTAAACATACTACTCCCATATATTATAAAATAACGTGATTTGGAGGATGTCAACACCACTTCTGCCTCTAAATATCTTCCCCCCACAACTTGGTCTAAAATACTCGTCTTTCAAGGTCTCACTATGGGACTGAAAACAGAGTTAAGTATATTATCTGGAAGATCACCCTACTGACAAACCTGTTACTCCAAATAGTTTTAAATAGGTTCCTTTTGGGCAATATAGTTCAATTGAATTCTAACAGGGATGATTATATTCAACCATTTAATTTGGAAATTGAATGGACTTTTTTTTTTTTTTTTTTCAAGGCTTTTGCCAGAAAACCAGTGTTGTGTTGCTGAGACCAAGTTAGGGGTTAGAGAGAATTCAATACTGTAATGAGGATGCATATTTTGGAAGGAAAATATCATAAAACAGGAGCCATTAAAAAAACCAAAGAGGAATGTCATATTTCCATGCCAACTTCGAAAGTTAAGCACTCAAAATGATTGTTAGTTACCATTTAATCATTCCTATCTTATGAGATGACTTCAAGCAAGAGATTAAGGTAACAGTACATTCACTGAATACAACATCATGTCTTTGAAATTTCATTATACAACAGATTAACCAAATAATGAGAAATAGACATGTGTTACCTTTACTATAAATAATTTAAAAATCCTATAACAAGTTTTATTTCTTAAAGCATTATTTTCCCGCAACTTACAGTTTCATGTTTAATTATAGATATATGATAAAAATGGCTGTAGTAATTTGCCATTTTGATTTGCCTAAGCGCCTTCTACTTCACTGAAAATAGAATTCCTCTTTCTGTAAGAGGTTAATTCCATCTGTTTGCAGGTGGTACAATCGACCCTTCTGGCTACAGGTTTGTTTATAAGAGTCAGTCCTGTCTGATCAAAATACCTGATTTCCAGGATCAATGTGATTGATTCAGGATTGAGCATATTACTCAAGTGGGGCCAACGAGGGCCTGAGACTTTTCAAGGCTACTGGAGAGACTCAGGCTTGCTTTAGGTTTTGCTAAACTCCTTGAAACTAAGCATGAAGGTAAAAGGAGAATGCTTTGTTTGAAATTAATTTTTTATTGCAGTATACATACACACACACGTATATATATATATATATATATATATATATGTATTCCATTTTAACCATTTTTAAGTGTACAATTCAGTAGTGTTAAATTTACAATATCATGAAATCATCTGTGCTATTTCCAAAACGTATTCATCACCCAAATAAACTTAGCAATCATTAGGCAGTTACTCCCCATTCTTCCCTCTCTACAACCCCTGGTAAACTTTAATGTGCTTTCTCTGTCTGGATGAGCCTATTTTGTGTATTTCTTCTAAGTGGAATCATGTAATATTTGTCCTTTGTATATTGCTTATTACACTTCATGCAATGTTTTCAAAGTTCTATATGGATCAGGACTTCATGCTTCTTTGTTACTGAATAATATGCCAGTGTACATGCATACCACGTTTTGTTTATCCATTCATCTGCTGATGGATATTTGAGTTGCTTCTACTTTTGGTTTTGTGAGAATGTGTTTCTTAGCTTTTTAAGGAACAAATTTCCACAGCTGCTGCACCATTTTAAATTCCCACTATCAATGTACAAGAGTACATACATATCAGTCATTGTTATTATATATTGTCTTGATGAGTTGACCCTTTTATCAATATATAATGATCTCTTTTGTCTCTTGTAGGAAGTTTGATTTAAAATTTATTTATTTAATATTAGGATAGCAATTCCAGCTCTCATATGGTTACTATTTGGATAGAATATGTTTTCCATCCTTTCACTGTCTATCTATTTATGTCTTTCAATTTAAACTGTCTTGCTGACGACGTATAGTCGTATTTTGCTTTTCTGTATCCATTATGTCAGTCTCTGCCATTTGTTTGGCCAAATTAATCTGTTTGTATTTAGAGTAATGCTACAAATCATTAGCTATTTGTTTTCTGTATATTTTATACCTTTTGTCCCTCGTTTCTTTCATTACTGCCTTCTGTTTTGATTTTTTTTAAATAATGAATAAAGTTTTAAATCCTTTTACATTTTTTTTTCTGCATTGTTTTTAGATATTTTCTTTGTTGTTACCATGGATATTACCTTTAACACCCTATATTTATTAGAATCTAGTTTAAGTTGGTACCAATTTCACTTCAATAGTATATAAAACTCTTCTCCTGTAGTTTTGTTTTCTCCCACCATTTTATGTTGTCATAAATTATATTGTTATCTATTGTATATACAATAACATAAATATATAATTATTTGTTTATTCATTTTCCTTTTAAATCTTGTAGGAAATAAAGTGGGGTTACAAACGTAAAGTAAAATAATACTGGATTATATTTATGCCCATGCATTTACATTCACTAGAGATTTTTATTTCTTTATATGGCATTGAGTTCCTGTCTAATGTCCTTTCATTTTACTCTGGAGGACTGCCTTTATCATTTCTTTTAGGGAAGTTCTAATAGTAACAACCCCCCCCCCACTTTTGTTGTTCTGAGAATATCTTAATTTCTCCCTCAGATTTTTCATTTTTTTATGGACAGTTTTCCCAGATATGGAATTCTTGGTAGGCAGTTATTTTGGCATTTCAGTGCTTATGTCATTCCATTTTATTCTGGCCTCTGTGGTCTCATGAGAAATCAACCATAAAACTTACTGAGAATCACTTGTATGATATACCACCAATATTATTCTTTTTAAAGATTTTTTTATGTAGGACATAACGTCTAATGTCAGAATCAAAAAGCTGAAAAAAATTCTGGAACCATTATAAACTTTTGCTTACATGTAACAATTTTTTTTCTTTTTTTCTTTTTTCTTTTTCTTTACTTTGTTTTACTTTCAGGACACCTAAGTTGCAGGTGTGTTAAGAAATGTTTCAGATGTCCTTAATTTGGAAAGCTACATCTTTACAATCATTCCTCCCCATCATGGCCTGGGAAAGACTGGGTAGACTAACAAAGTAAAGTTCTACCTTATGTCTTATAAAGAAATACATTGTTTTTTATTATTTTTTGTTTTGTTTATTTTCATTAAGTGGTAAGACCTTAATGCCAAACTCTAAGTGTTGAACTGGCAAAAGTACCAAATAATTATGTACTGTAGCTTTATGATTATTAACGTGCTTGGAACCTATATAGATGCTAAAAAGTTATTTCTAAACTAAATTTAATTTCGGAATTTTTTTATTTAGAAAAATTTTTTGAAGGTAACCATATATATATATATATGCATATATGTATATATATACACACATATATGCATATATATGTATATATAATTGTACAGTTATAATATAAACATATATAGTTATAATTATGCTGTAATTATTATATAATTGCACGCATCATTTCATATATGCAGCAGAGAATGTATCTCTATTTTCAGTTAATTTCAATTTAATAACATTAATATATATATATATATATATATATATATTATTACATTATATTTTCCCAATCTACCTCAAATTTTCAGATCATTCATTGAATCAACAAATATGTTTTTAAATGCCTTTTGCACCAGTCCTGAGGCCTGTTTACACTCAGACCCACCCTCCCTTTGTTACACATCCCACATTGTCTGGGTTTGCTTAAAAAGGCTGTTTTTAATATGTGGGCTGACTCATGGGACAATGTTTCCGAGCTTACAGGGTAAGCTGTCTTCTGTTTGGAGGAGGTGAATGTTTGACGCTTGCAGAAGATTGGAAGGCAAGGAGAAAATGGCAGGGCATTTATTTATCATCCTCCCTTTCTCTTTCTATAAGAATCTCCATGACTTCTGCTCCTATTGGACAGGCCCTTTAAAGTTCTAGCTTCTGTCAGGTCTGACTGTCACAAAAGCTCCAATACATACATGTCACTGCTAAATTTTATAGTAGCATCTTTTTTGACGAGATATAGGAAAAAGTCTGTTCAAGATCCATAACAGAGAGAATGAGATGAAAGCAACTGAAAATAAAGAGCACAGACAACTCTGAAAGGGAGTTTTGACAGAACTGGGGAGGTAGAAATTGGGTGGTGGACGATGGACCAAAAGAAACATAAGATGGGAGAAATAATAGATTTCATTTTGACAGAGATGGTCCAATATAGAGAGTAAAATGAATGATTACTAGAAAGAAGGGAGAATTGCTGGGGGGAAAAGATGTCTTTGATTATGCAAGGGTAAAAAGGATCTATTGCAAAATGAAGGAATTTGTTTTGGCCAGGGGCATGGAACAGTTTAGCTGGACACTGGAATAACAGCAGGGAAAGCAGAGTATGTGGGCACTCATGTGGACCGGTGAGTTGACAAAGCAGGGATTTTCTTCTAACTTTTCTTTTTATTTCCTCTCAGTGAGAAATAATAGTTAAACAAAAATATGTAGATGGATCTACATATTTAAAAATATAAAATGACATAATTTGCACCACTTTACCTTTCTATATTTCAATATTAAAGTGTCTTAGGGGGCCGGCCGAGTGGCACAGTTGATTAAGAGCTGGCTTGGGATGCCAGCTCTGAGCAGCAGGGCCCCGGTTCAGATCCCACATGGGCGCCAGTGACACTGCCCTCTACAGCTAAGATGCTGAACAACAGCTCGACCTGGAGCCGGGCTGCTGTGAGTCACCAGCGATGGCGTAGGCTGCAGTGGGGCTGCAGTGGGCTGCCATAAGCTACCGTGTGTGAAATGCCAAGAGCCAACGTGAGTGGCCGTCCAGAGGCCGGCGACCAATCGGCCTCACCCAGGAAGAGTGCAATGATAATACCAACATAGGCCAGTGAAACAACGTCCTCCACAACTAGACAGAAGAACAAAAACAACAGCAACTTGTCTGTTCCCCTTCCCCTGATTCCCCAACGCTATTCCCCTCCCCTAATTCCCCAATAAAATCTTAAAAAAAAAAAAAAGTGTCTTAGGAAATCTCTAGATAGAGTATGGAAACAATTCAGTAAAATTTGCTTCATAAAATTAAACATATAAATAAACTGGAAAAATTATATGTGTGTCTATATATATGTTTACATGTGTGTATTGAGACATATCAAAAATAAATACAATTGAGATGCATATCACAAATGTATATGACATGATATATTTTCTAATTTCTCAATCTATCAAGTTAATCAATATACAATTAAAATATCAGAAAATAAAATACATACAAACATTTAGAAGAGAAATAATAAAAATACAAATTAAAAAAATTTGAAAAGTAGTAATTTTTAAAGAAATATCTGTTTGCTTTTTAAAACAAATTGAAGAACTTATGAGTTTAAGTAATAAGAGATGCCACCTCATTTGTGTCTCATCAAAGAAAATCTTTTCTAAGATTTTCTTTGAATTGACAGACGGGAGCAGCTAATGTTAATGATCTTTATCCATTTTGAAATAATTCACAAATTTAAATGTTTAAAAGATTATCCCAGGATTTGGAGTAAACAACTCCGTTTTCTGCCTTCACCATTTTGCACTAAATACATTCCTTAAATTGCCAATTGCTGCATAGTATATTGTAGTGTTTGTTTTCCCTTTTGCTTATTCTTTATCATTATTTTATGACACAGCTATTAGATTCATGCAAGAATATACATAAATCTGGCTGATTAGGAAAATAGAACAACTACTTTTATTTCAAATTAATTGGTTTTCCAAAGAGAGCCTATGAAAGCTTCCAGAGAAGAAATCAGGTATTATGGCTGTGGGGGCCCAGCTGTCAGGGCCTCCCAGGGCCAGGAAATGTTCACAGGCTTGGAGACCCGCAGGCCCGACTCCTCCAGGTCCAGGCAGGACTGCAAGACAACAGCTTGTTTATGTGAGTTGCTCTTAGTGCGCTTGTGTGCTGGCACCAAGACACTATTGTTATCGTGTTATAAAAACCCCAGTTCTGCTTAACAGGGTTGAGTTCTGAGTTCTGCCTCTGTTGCTGCTGCTGAATAAAGTGCTGCTGCATTCGCTCAAGAGCAGCAGCGGTTCGATGCCCAGCCCGAGCTGAGCTGCCACTGAGCTGCCAACAGGTGGCAGGATGGCTCACCAAAAAATAAATAAATAAGTAAATAAACAAACAAACAAACAAACAAACAAACAAATAAATAAATATAAATAAAGTGTTGCTGCATTTATGTTAAAGACGCTGCAAGGCTTTTTTCTGTTTGGGTACCTCACCTCACCTCACCACTGAAGCCATCCCTGCTTGAAACACTCAGACCCCACCATGACCATTAACTATTGGACATTAAGACTGATGCTTAGCAAGATCCAAAGCAAACCATTCTCTGCAACATAACTTGGGTATTGTCTAAAATATTGATAAGTGATTTACATTAAATATTCTTGGAAATATCAAAATACTCATATGTAGTTATATATGTGAGCCTTTAAATACCTGTCACATACCTGTATACGTGTGCATGCGCACGCACACAAACACACACACACACACACACACACACACACACACACACACACATACACACACACAGAGCATTGGGATGCTGTAGAGATGAGGACCCTTACCTGTATGAGATACCTTAATTTGGAGAGATTTTGCTTGATGCATGTTTGGAACTCTGGACAGCTCAACACACTTACTGTTTGGAAATAAAGAGTTCTAAGTGTATTAAAAGAATGAAGAAATAATTGATGTAGAGCAAGATATATAGCAAATGGTGTAGGGCTTCTGATGGCCATGTATCAATCAGAAGAAAACTGTCTCGGGCAAGAGCGGAAGTAAGTTTGAGGTTCACATATAGGGTCAGTGCACTTTGACCAGTGAGCATTCTGGAAATGCAGTAGGGGAGGATACTATAATAAGGATATATTGTACGTTGATTTATTCTAAATCCTGTAACTTAGAGAAAGTGCCTAACTGCCTTTATAATGCATCAGAAAATCAAAAAAGACAAACTCAGGCACTGAGTCTTGATAATGGATTTCTTCTCCCTGGATTTACTCTCTTTTTCTTGGACAGTTTCCAACCTGGCTAATAACTAACAAAGGCTAGAGCATCAAGAGGCCTTTTTTTTTTTTTTTTCTCCTTTAATCTTAGGTAATAAATGTTTACCAACATGCAATGTCTTCTCTTACAACGACAAATATATGCTAGAACAAAGCTTTAAAAATAACGTGTAAGCGATTGTGCTTGTTTAAGTTACTAGGCCTGTAATTGAATTTGAGGATAATCATTCTGGGTATATAGCATGGTATTTGGATATTATGTGTTATTAGTAATTACATAACAGGCTACTAATGAGTAAACATAAATAACTGGTGTCTGAATTTGTGTGAGTCATTAAAACAGAGATAGTCTGTACATTATATGAGTAACTTAGTCATCTAAAAATTTTATGGCTCCACATAAAAACCTAATTTGTTGTATATTATTTTAGTAGGGAATCACAGTTGTTAGTATAATTCCATCATTTATCCTGGAAATAGTTTCCTTGCTTATGATAATATATGAGCTTGACTGTTTAGTCACTCAATTATAATTGTATTTTATTATACATTTATTTTTCTCTCCTTCAGGAGGTTTCTGTTGCTAATCTATACCAGATGTATGCTCTGTGACTTAAACAACAAAATCTATATGAATATATTGTAAATATGATAGTTAAATTTTTCTTTTTTTAGCGAGCTAGTGATAAGATTACTTACATAATGTACTTCTGTTTTAATTCTTAAATTAACTGCCAATTTGAAAGAAAGTGAATAGAAAGGAATAATAAATGCTGAGATTGTTCTTTTTTTCATTTTTCATTTTTCAATTATTTATGCATTTATGTGCATAATGTTTGGTGTTCTGGCAATTAACAAAATATGAATTGTTTAAAATAAATACATTGCATGAATGTTTTTCTCTTTCTTTCTGAGTAATTGTGGGGGTTTTTTGTTATTAGTTTCAGGTGTACAAAACAATGTAATAGTTAGATATTTGAGTAGTTATAATAGTGGCTAGCACCTATATTTTGCTGTCAGTTACTGGTACTAATACTTTATCTACATTAACACTTTTAATCTTCATAACAACTCTTTGAACTACCTAGTATAGCCTGTGAACATATCAACAACCTTTGTTACAAGCATGAGGTCCTGGGTAGCAAGGAAATGAGGCAAACTCTCAAAAAAACCTGATGCCCTCAGTTCAACAAACTCTGAGGCAGTGAGCTGTGTCTATCATCACATGGATGAGTTTGGAAGTAGCTTTTCTCAAAGTCAGCCTTCAAATGAGACCACAGCCCTGACCAACTTTTATATTACAGATTTGTGATGTATCCTGAAGCAAAGGACCCACCTAAGCTATGCCCGGATTCCTGGCCCACAGAAACTCTAAGATAAAAACTAGTGTTGTTTTAGGTCACAAAGTTTTAGGGTAATATTTCACCTAGCCACAGGTAAAAAAATACACAAATCAACCCTGATATTATGTGCAAGGTAACTGCACAAAGGTGTGAATAATGGAGTAGGGAAACACTGGGGGTCATCTTGAAGGCTGGCCTTCACAGTCCACTCTTTGTCTTCCTAATTATTCATATCATTTCCATATGCAAATTAAACTTACATTCTCCAAAGGCCTCCAAAAACCTCCAAGGTTTCCATTATAGCATCTGCTCAAAATCCAGAACTTTGCCATCTAAGATAGATCCAGGTACAGATGAGGCTCCTTCATGGAGTTCCATAAGTTTAGTTGCGTGACTATTCTATCCTCACTTAATAAACTATTGAGACAAATTATTTAACCCCTGCACACCCAGCATAAAATGAAAGGACAGAAATATGATAATTGATATGAAGGGTTTTGTTCATAAAAGAGGAAAATGCAGTACATGAAAGCGTCACTGGTTATCACAAATTTGAAATTCAGTGGCATAAGTGTTGGAATGTCTTTAAGTCTTAAGCCCTGTGACTAACCCTCCATGATTGCAGTCTGCCTTTTCTTCTAGGCTCTTGGTTTCATTCTCTGAGGTTCATCCTTCCTTTTATACAATTGGTAGCATGTGCTTGCAGCTGAGTGATTTTCTCAGTAACTTCCTGACAATAGAATTTTGGGAGTCCAAAAATCACATTTCCATATTATACTGTTTCTCTCCATTTCAATCCAAGCTGATGATATTTCTGTGAAAAAAAAATATATGTATAAATATGTATTTAAGTATGTTGGTCTTCTGAGAATCTTATCACAATTCATTCCATTAGACAGGGTTTTCCAACTTTAGTACTATCGGTATATTGGTTTTTAGCTGGGTATTTGTTGTGAGGGGACAGCTATGTACTTTACAAAGTTAATAACAGCATACCTAGCTTCCACCTGCTAGATACCAGTAGTACTTCCCCAAGTTATGATGAACCAAAATATTTCTAGATATTGCCAAATGTCTTTGTACCGAGGGGATGGAAGTGGCAGGGGTAAGGATGGCAAAATTTCTCCTGGTTGAGAATCATTTTCATTACTTCAACATTCTTCAAAATAATTCCTTTTATACCTAGAGCTCCTTCAGAGAGGGTTGAGGGACAGTGCCCTTAAAATGCTTGTGAGTTTATTGTTGTTTGGTGGGATCTTTAAGCCACACCTTAATCTGTTCAGGGACTTTTACTGACTGAATGTTACTTTAGGTCATTCTGAGCCCTAACAGAAGATTTTAGAGTTACATCCTTTGTCACCATTGAATTATATTTTCCTGGCATTTCCTGGATATGATCTTTGTTTGGAACCCATTTATTTTCCCATTTTGATTGAGAAATAATTAACACATATCACTGTATAATATATACAGTTTAATGTATACAACATGATGGTTTGATTTACATATATTGTGAAATGATTATCACAATAGATTTGGCTCTAGCATCCATCATTTCATACAGATGCAATATAAAGAAGAAAAAGTAAAGAAAAAAAGTGTTTTCCATGTAGGATGAGAATTCTTGGGATTTACTTTCTTAATAACTTTCTTATGTGTCATACAGCAATGTCAACATGTTGTACATTACAACCCTAGTACTTATTTAACTGGAAATTTGTGCCTTTTGACCACCTTCTTCCAATTCACACTTCCTCCACCCTCTGCCTCTGGTAATTACAGGTCTGATCTTTTTTTTCAATGAGTTTGGGTTGTGTGAAGTTTTTTTATTTGTTTGTTTTTTAAAGATCCCACTTGTAAGTGGGATCATATAGTATTTTTCTTTCTCTGCCTGACTTATTTCATTCACTTAGCATAATGCCTCCAAGGTCTATCTTTGTTATTACAAATGGTAGGATTTCCTCATTTTATATGGCAGAAAAATATTCAATTGTGTATTGCATATATATGTAATATATGTATTTGTATATTTATGTATATATAATGTATATGTTATAATATATAATATGGGTATGTATATATGTGTGTGTGTGTATATATATATATATATATATATATATATATATATATATATATATCACAATTTCTTTATTCATCCATCGATGGACACTTACATTGTTTCCATGTCTTGACTATTGTAAATAATGCTGCTAAGAACGTAGGACTACAGATGCCTATTTGAGTTAGTGTTTTTATTTCCTTTGGATATATTCCCAGAAGTGGAATTGCTGGGTCACATGGTGGTTCTATTCTTATTTTTTTGAAGATCCTTCACACTGTTTTCCATAGTGTCTGTACCAATTTATATTTCCACCAACAGTGCACAAGGGATCCCTTTTCTGCACATCCTCACCAATAATTGTCATCTCTTATCTTTTTGACGGTGGCCATTTTAACATGCTTGAGGTGACAGCTCGTTGTGGTTTTAATTTACATTTTCCTGATAACTGGTGATGTTGAGCATCTTTTCATGTACCTGTTGGCCTTTCTGATGAGACAGGTAAAGAGTTAACAGGAGCGAGCTTGTGAGTTAGAAGGAGTGAGCTTAAAAATTAACTGCTTGGCTCTGAATCCCTGGTTAGCATGGCACCTGCAAGCTGACGGGCACGCTACATCCAGGGGAAGCCACCTGCAACGACAACCCCCTGCAGGCTAACAAACACCTATCATAGGTGGGAACAGAACAATTCCGAGAAGAAGCCGGCTGTCACAGCAACCCCCTGCAAACTGGCAAGCATCCAACATCCAGCATAATATATAATATATATATAAATATATATGTATATAATATATTCCTTCTCATTGGTGCAATTGTCTACTCTAGACTCCGCCAGCTGACTCTCCTTCCTCTTTTACTTAAAAAAAAACTTCCTTCTGTATTTCTACATGCCTCATGAATTCTTTCACAATCCATGAGCAACCACAACATTTTCTTCTGTCTTCCTTTGAAAAATGTCTGTTGAAGGTCCTTTGCCCATTTTTTAATTAGGTTATTTTACTTATTTATTTATTTATTTATTTATTTATTTATTTATTTATTTATTTATTTATTGTTATTGTGTTGTGTGAGTTTCTTATGTATTTTGAATATGAGCCATATCTGATTTTTTCAAATATTTTTTTCCCCATCCCATAGGTTGTCTTTTGCTTTGTTGATGGTTTCTTTTGCTGTACAGATCCTTTTTAATTTGATGTAGTCCCACTTGTGCATTTTTTATTTCACTGCTTACACTTTAAGTGTCACATAAAAAAATTATTTCTAAGGCTTACATCAGGGAGTTTTATTCCTCTGTTTTCTTCTAGTAGTTTCATGGTTTCAGGTGTTACATTTAAGTCTTTAATTCATTTTGAGTTAATTTTGTGAGTGGTGTAAAGGGGTCCAGTTTCATTCTTTTACATGTGTGAATGTATCCCAATGCAATTTATTGAAGAAACTATCTTGTATCCATTGAGTATTCTTGGCTCCCTTGTCAGATATTAGATGACCTTAAAGGCTTGAGGTTATTTCTGGGCTCCTGATTCTGTTCTGTTGGCCTATTTATTTGTTTTTATGCCAGTGCCACATTGTTTTGATTACCATAGCATTATATTATAGCCTGAAATCAGGAGTGTGATGACTTCTACTTTGTTCTTCCTCAGTATTTATTTGGCTATTCAGGATATTTTGTGGTTCAACATAAATTTTAGGAATGTTTTTTCTATTTCTGTAAAAGTGCCATCGCAGTCTTGATAGGGATTGCATTGACTCTACAGGTGGTTTTTGGTAGTATTGGTGTTTTAACAGTGTTACTTATTCTAATCCATGAAACAAGACACCTTTCTATTTATTTGTATGTTCTTCAATTTCTTTCATAAATGTCTTGTTTTCAGAGTAGATACCTTTTCCCTCCTTGGTTATCTTATCCCTAAGTATTTTATAGTTTTTGCTACAGTTGTAAATGGGATCACTTCCTTTATTTCTATTTCAGAAAATTCTTTTTAGTGCATAGAGATAATACTGATTTTTGCATGTTAACTATGTATCCTGAAACTTTACTGAATTCGTTGATTAGATCTAATAGTTTTTTAATTTAACCTTTAGGATTTTCTATATTTAAAATCAACTGCAAATGTCACCTGCAAATAAAGACAATTTTACTTCTTTTTTCCAATTCTGATACCTATTCTGAACCAATTTTTGTTTACTAGAATCAAGAAATTCAAACTATGCATTTTTTGTTTTGTCCAAAAAAATATTTCCCTGAATTGTTTGAGAAGCCGACTCCATACAGTGTTGACAAAAAGTGAGAATATTAAAGATAATTTTACAAAGAACCTCAGTATCATTTATTCAAATATATCTATATAAAAATCAAAGCAAATCTGGCTAAATCAATATCTTTGGGAATAATAGCATAAAAATATACTTAACATTTTCAAAAAAAAATCAGTAACATTTAAAAGAAGCTCCCACCACTTAAAAAAAAACCTTGATTCTGTTTCTGATGAAATGTTACAAGAGTCCTTTAGAAAAATGTACTTTTATATAGCATAGTTTAGTGATTTTTTGAATGAAATTTTTAGATTTCAACCAATTTACATTTATATACCTGTAGTAAAATTGTAACTTATACTTCTTGTCTTCTTATCAATCGCTGCATTGATTATAATGTGTTGCCCATTTTTATTCAAAGATAGCTATACTAAACCCTGACTATGATCAAATAAAAACCAGACAACCTTGAAGGTGGAGGGAATAGAATTTTTCGTAACACAGGACCGTGAAAATTGGATTCAACCTAATGAACCAAGAAAACACTTACTAAAAGTAAAATGATATTGAAATGCTGTCTCAAAGGGATTGGTGAGATTATACAGAGGACCCCTGTTTTGGGGCTAACAACTCTACATTTTGCCAGATTTCCCTTACTTATTTCTCACATAAAATCTAGTTTTATTGTAACCAGTTATTATGTATATAAAATTTGGATAAAAATGATAAGTTTCAAATTAAATTAGACTAATGCAAAATATTGAACCTATATTTACTTGTACAATACAAAGAAAATACACAGAATCTCACATGTAATATATAATTATATCTTAAAAATGCCAATTATTATGAAAAAAGGATCTCACTTTTTACTGTATACCAAGTAAGATGAATTCTATTCCCCATATATCTGATGGCAGAACACATCTGTGTCTTTTCCTATCAGTGCACTGAATCTTGAAGACATAATTCAGTAGAAAAAGGGATAAAAATCAATGGTTCAGGTGTGTGCCAAGATAATATAACTACTGAGAAATGGAGGAAAAAGTGAACTTTTTCTATTATTTGTAAATAAAGGTCAGTTTATTACACATTGTACTAGGTAATTTTCCCCAGTAAAGTATTTTGGGAAAAAATGTATTTTTACTGAAAAAAATTTTTTTGGTATAGTTCATATTCTCCATAATGATTTGGATTCTCATTTAAACAATTCATGAGCCATAAAAGAAACTTATTATAGAAATGATGAAATGCATTTTTGTTCTGTAAGTTCAAATCTGAATAGAATCACGTTAATTAATCTACCCTGTTTATGTGGTAAACTTAAACAAAAATTATTGAAATCTACCACATAACTCATTATACTGTGTAAGATAATTAAATAAGCAGAGTATCACTTTGTACAGATCATGGACAATTTACACTGCAAAATACATATAACAACATTTTTACTCACCCCCTTAATAACAATGTCAGTAACCCATAAATGGTGTATTAACAGCTCTGCAGAGACTCATTCAGAGGGAGTAGGAGTAATGTGCTAACACGAGCTTGCTCTTTTAACAGAGTGAATTAAATGGTAGTTCCTGAGATTGTATCATAGTGATTAACTTAAGTGACTATAATGAAGCATGTAGTGAATTCTTAATATCCATTTCAGATGAAGTGGGTTTACCCTCAGCTACTTTGATCTCGCTGTGTTCACAGTGTATTCTGCTAAAATTGTGTGTGGTTGCAGAGATCAGAATCATCAGGCCTCATGTGAAACAAAAACGAAAAGTGTAAAATAAGTGTGTGCTGGCCTCTCCATTACTATTTCCAAGGGAGATAATTTTGTTATTCTCCACAGTTCTTTCCCATATTTTGACTTATTAAATCATTTTTCTTGTCCAAAGGCAAATTTATGCACATGAAGTGAATGGACACAGAGTATCTTAGCACTTCATTTCAGCTGTTACATGTCTGGTACCTATGTCTGCATGACTAACTTAGTCATCGTAGTCAGTACCCATCATGAAGATTTTAAAGGAACAGATTAGCCAGCAGGATGGCAACCTGATAAACTTGCTGATTATATATATATATATATATATATATATATATATATATATATATATATACACACATATATATATATATACATATATACATATATATACAGCATTTCTGAGGTTTATGTTGTAGTTAAATAAAAAATGTGGCAAATATTTTGAATTATGCATAGATACATTGGTTAATGCTTTATAAATTATTAAGGGTGAATTTTATGTCATTCAGAGTATGCAAAATAATTTGTTTTTCTTTCATTCTTATTATTTCATTTTCTGCACCTACATCAACTGCTGGAGTACAGATGTTCATTCCCTCAGACTTGGCCATATTTTTTATGAGATGGCAGATTAAGTCCTCCTGTTTCTAACTTCATAAACAAAAATTGTACTAGAAAATTCTCAGTTATCTTTGACTTCCCTTCCTTAAACATTCATATTCGCTGTTGCTGAACTTTACCCCATCTTTCCTGAAAATAAGACCAAGAAGTGAAAACACAGTGCTAGGTCTTGTCACAGCCCTAGTTCTGCATTTGAATTCCAGGAGTGCAGGGGTGAATGTAGCTCTGCATATGGTTGGTTTGGCCAACACAATATTTAAAACACATTGACTGCATTAAGAGAAGACACACATACCCCAATTCGGTCTCCATACTTGCGTTTCATCCAGTCTTGAAATTTTTGTGGTATGCCCATATTTTAAACAATGACAGTATCATGGTCATTAAATATTCTTTTCAAATTTTACTCTTAATTACTACCAAGGATTATGTGCAGGCTAATAGCTGCAACCAAATGATTCTTTACTTAGAATAAACATAGAATCCAGATGGGAATAAAAGTAAGGTTTAATTTATTTTTCCCTATTTCGAGAACATGTATTATTTTGTGGTTGTGCAATAAGTCCTTTTCTAAAAACAAAAACAATTATAAAACAATATATTGGGCTGTCAGAAAAGTCATAACCTATTTTGTCTATGTTTTTCAAAGGTTATTTATTTATATAAAGAACAAAGATCAATCAATGATATATTACCCGTTTTGTTCAATAACCTTTTGCCATCTATCACTGAGCTTTATAATTCCTCCTTCATGGAAGGACCAGTCTTTATTTGCGAAAAACTGAACAAGGTGCTGATTTACAGCCTCATCTGAATTGAACGTTATACCACACAAGGAGTTTTGAAGAGAGTGAAGCAAGTGGGAATCTGGAGGTGCAAGTTCAGGAGAGTATGGTGGGTGTGGCAACACATCCCATCCAAGCTCCAATAATTTTTGACCAGTGATCAAACTTGTGTGTGGCATTGTTGCATGGGAACACAACTCCTTTACAATTAACAAGCTCTGGATGTTTCTGGGTGATGGATTCATTCAAACTGTCCAATTGCCAATAGTACACATTTGAATTGATTGTTTGGTTCCTTGGTAGGAGCTCAAAAAACACAATACCTTTAAAATCCCACCACACTGAGAGCATAACCTTCCTCTGATAAATGTCTGCTTTCGATGTCATTTGAGGCAAATCATCACGTTGGGACCACGACTGTGTACATATCACATTGTTGTAAACAATCCTCTTCTCATCACCAGTTATCAGTCGCTTCAAAAAAGGATCGTTTTCCTCACATTTAATGAGTATATTGCAGATGTTTATTTGTGCCATCAAATGAACTTCTTTGAGTTCATGCAGAAACCAAATATCGAGCTTGCTTATGTCTCCCAGCTTCTTAGGTGGTAGTGAATGCTTGAATGATGGATGTTCAATGTTTCTGCAATTTCTCGTGTTGTGTAATGTGGGTTTGACTCGATCAATGCCTTTATTTTGTCATCACCAACCTCGGTGGACCTCCCTGACTGAGGAGCATTGTTGAGATAAAAATCACCAGCACGGAATTTTGTGAACCATCATTGGCACTGACGTTCTTGTAGAGCATTGTCACTATATACTTTATGCAACTTTTCACAAGCTTGATGCACGTTCTTCCCTTTATGGAAGAAAAACAGTAAAATATGGTGAAAATGCACAGTTTGGTCTTCCATCTTCAACTTGTTGTAAAATCTCCAAAGCTCAACCAAATTGCTCAGGTTTTTTTTTTATTTTTTTATTTTTTATGAATGAAGCTAGAACTGTCGGCTGTCAAATGACATAGCAGTAACCTAGATGTGAATGATTCTAGTACTTCCAAAAATGAACTAGAACCATCTGTTGCAAACATGCGTCATGAATTTTCCGACAACCCAATATATACATGTTAAAAATAGTACAAAAAGTTAGAATAAAAATTACCTTTCTTACTCACTAAAACCTTTCTTCTAACATTGGGTATCTTTACAGAAATATACAAACATGCATATGTTATTTTAAAAACACAGATTATATTATGCACAGTTTCTGCATCTTGCTTTATCTCACTTAACAATGTCCTGAAGATCATTTCTTAGAAATACAAATAGATCTAGCTTGTTTCCGTTGCACTGTTTGAAAGCAGCCTATTACATGGCTATACCTTGCAATAGATCTTTCTTGACTCTAGAGGATCCTGCTTACTCTCCCTCAACATCACAAATCCTCCCACCCTTGTCCTCATCCTCCATCTTCTTCTGTTCCTGCTTCTTCTGCAATCGGCCAGTCACAAGTCTAACGATTTCATTATATCACTGTGACAGTAGGTGAAACATAAATTATTTTTATTTTACTCAATATACAGGTTATGTTGAAAGAAATTTATTTTGCTGAGGGGAATACATACAAAGTATTTTAAGTGAAATGTATTTTTGTGTGTACACGCATGTAACAGATACATCATAAAGGGAGAGAGATTGTAAGTACAATGCAGTAAGAGTGTTTTAAAGAAGCTTCCTGGAGCAAGGCAGTTATGCTTTGGTGATATTGACTAAATGAATGGAGGCAGGCAGCTATTACCTCCCTGGTCACAGGGCGATGCCCACAGTTTCCACAGGAGAGCAGCCATGTGGTGTATGGTGCCTGGATGATGTGAACAATGGAGAGAAAAGACAGGATCTTGACAGAGGTGTTAGTGGCTGATGGAGTCTGTAACAGCTTTCAGTAGTCATCGATGCCGGGAAAACAGCTTTGCAGTGAGAGGAGTGATGGTCCACAAAAGTAATTTAGGGACCTTGAATATCATGTAAGGCAAGGGTTTTAAATGTTCACTCTAGGCAAAAATAAAAAAAGTTGCATGAAAGCAGATTTTATCCTGAGAAAAACCACTTGGATGCCTCATTTTTGTTATTCAAATTGAAAAAATAAGTAAAATTATCTTGCTGGAGGGGAAAGAGAAAGAATGTTTTTGACATATAGTTTGGAAGATAAAATGAACTGGTGTGAAATCTTTGCTTACCCCAGGGTCATGGTAGTCTCCTGTGTGTTCTAAGAGTTTTACAGTTTAAGTTTTCAATATAGGCAATGATCTATTTTTAATGGGTATTTCAGAGTATAATAGGTGAACATAAGTCATATGCCTTGAGTTGCAGTTGTGACTTTAAGTGAGGGAGCTATCCATGTCCCAAAGTTGAGTAGGAGGAACCGTGAGTTCTCATTTGCCTTGGAACAGTCTTGGTTTATGCCTGTTTATGCAGATTTATTAATAATGCCCACTTTTTCTCTCTAATGTACTCCCATTTGATGCTAAGTAGTCATCACTACCCACGGGCTACCTTTCAACAGAAAGAGGTATAGAGCTGCTGAATGACATTTAAATTAAATAGTTGGTTGGGTTTAATGAGAATCATCTGAAACAGAAAGATATTTCCTCTTTTTATACTATCATATTTTCTCTTCTCTATGTTTACTCTCTACCACCATCCATCAATTTTCATCTTTTAATGTGGTTTGAATGGTGACATTAGAATCAGGTTATCTTACGATCATCAACATCAAAATAATGAAAAGATCTAAAAGCCAATTGAATCAGTAGAATGGGAATCTCTTACTGGTTGCATTGTTTGTTTGTTTGCTAACAAGGATAAACAGTGATTTTTCTCTACCCTGCATGTGACTATGTCCAATTAAAAAGAAATAATAGTTTAATCAAATAGGCTTTATTTCTAATAAGTCAAGTAGTATTGTGAATTGTAGTGTTCAGTCCATCATGGGTAGAAAGCTGGAATCAAATATTAAAGTATTTGAAAATGTTTATTGTAGATATACTCAGCCCTGATTTAAGAGTGGTTAAACTATAACCCAAGAATGTCTATGAAACTTTGGAAAAGACCCTGAATCAATTTAAATTTCTGTGTAATGGAAATAAAAATAAGCACACAGTTTATAAGTACAACTAATGATTTTGGGGAATATTAGTGACTGTAAAACGCTTACCAGTATATGATGAAAGTGTTTAGTTAATTTATATTTAATGAAGTTAATCATATGATAGGATTTATCTCTGCCATTTTAATCTTTGTTTTGTACAAGAATTATATCATTTTTTGTTTCTCTGTTTCTCCAATATTGTCTTCTTTTGTGTTAAATATTTTCTTATATACTTTTATTTCTGTTGTTCATGTAACTATACTTTGGAGTTAGTATTTTTGTAGTTGGCCTGGATATGAAAATTTTATCTTAATTTAAAACAATCTAATTTAGTTAAATACCAAGCTAATTTCAATACTGTACAAAAACTTCACGCTAATGTAGCTTCAAATTCCCGCCACTTTCCTTTGTACTATTCTTATCATACAAATTACATCTTTATACATTATAAGACCATGCATACTATTGCTTTATGCATTTTTCTATTAAAACAGATTTAAAAAATAGTTACCTATGTAATTACCTTTATCAATGCTCTGTATCCGTGTGCATTTGAATCACTGTCTACTGTCCTTATGGTTCAGCTTGCTGACTACTCTTGGTATTTGTTTTAGGAAAAGTTTGCAAAAATAGGCCCTCAGTTTATTTTATTTGAAAATATCTTTGTTCTGTCTTCATTTTTAATAGTCAGTTTTGCTTTATATAAGATGACATTTTTTAAAATTTCTGTCAGCAATTTGAGTATGTCATCTGCAATGATTAACATTATTTTTCAATTTAGAGGATAATTTTGGAGGAGATAAACTTTTAAATAGGTGAACTTGGAGTAAAGCAGGTTGCCTTCTATAATGTGGGTGGGTCTCATTCAATCAGCTGAAGTCCTGAATAGAACAAAGGGTTTCTGCCTCCTGGCCTTCAGACTGGAACTGCACCATCAGCTTTCCTGAGTCTTGAGCCTACACTGCAGAATTTGGACTGCCTAGCCTCCATAATCATGTGAGCCAATTCCTTACAGTAAATCTCTTCACATACATGTGTGAGATACACACACTAGCCACATATGCACATGCACGCATGCATGCATGTGCACACACACACACACACACACACACACACACACACACACACACAATTCTATTTCTCTGGAAAACCCTGAGTAATACAGATTTTGGTACTGAGAGTAATTCTAGGGGAACAGGATCTTAAGGGTGAATTTTGTTAATTAGTTCTGGAGTTTTTAGAATTAGCTCTCTGATTAGATTTAAAGACACTAAAGATTCTATTCCCAGTAGTAAAGAGAAACCATTTATGGTGTAACAGATAACAGAGATACACAAAATATCACCACTGGCTGCTCCTAATCAAACATTTATAAGAAACAAGGATGTGAGTGACCATGTGTATGATACTTTCAACCATTGTTGTCAAGCTAACAAATATAATGGGATTGAGTGTTTGTTACTAATGTCACTAGACAAAGTGGGGAAAGAAACAAATGAGCTCAGGGATTCAAATTCCCAGCTCCAGTGCTGTGTAAATTACCTGAAAGCTTCTATGTCTGTATTGAAGGAAACCCTTTTTCCCTGTAGCCACAAGTCTGAGATTGCTGAAAACCAAATCCAGAAGCTCATTTTGTAAGTGGCTGACTGACAATGCAAATTGAATTCTCAGCCTCACAGGGTATCTACTGTGTAAGTGAGAGCATTGATTGGGAAGGAATGGGACCTGGAAAGTTGGGAATGAGATGTATAGGAAGATTTGGATGAAGCTGAGGACATTGAGCCCCTCAATTCTGAGGATTCTTCTTTACCAGTAGAAGCAGCCTCCCATGAGGAGATTAACCCTGCATTTCCTATGGAAACTGTAACAGCCTCCCCTGAGGCAGTTATCCTGGAAGACAATGGCTAATTCTCCTCAGGAACCACCTCCGGCATCCCCCACTTTGCTTCTAGACTTATACTAGACTCAATTCCCAGCAGACCCCTAAAGGAGAAGGACAAGTGTGACCCACACATGAGTTACACTCCAAAATAACTACTTGAATTTTCTAACTTACAGAGACAGAATCTATGTGGGGAATCTACACAGAGGGATACATGTGGGAATGGATGGCAAGGATTTCCATCATGATGAAAGGAACATAAAATTGTATCAGGCCAAATTTATTGATATGAGCCCACTAAGTGGAGATTTTAATTTTTGTTCTTGTTGTTCTAAAGTGAATAATAGATTGGGGAATTAGAAAGAGCTGTAACTGTTTGGTTGGTTGTTTAACTGAAACAAGGACTGAAAATGGAAAAGAGCGAGCAAACTAGAAATCCCATATTGCCATGGTTTACTGTAGAGGAAGGGATTCAAAGGCTTAGGGATATTAAAACATTAGAGTGGATTTGTCAGTTAAGACTTACTCATCCATGGAAGGGTCCAGAAGACACAGCTTTCACCATGACTGTGAAAAATTAATTTGTGAGCGGAGATTTAGCATCTTTGAAGAGTTCTGATTGCTCTTTTTTGAAGGTCAGACCTTACAGTGGGGACTGTGATCACTGAGTTCAGGAACCTAAAAGCAACGGGAGGAATTAGATCCAATAGTGACAGGGGCCAAGTGCTGGAACTCAGCCAACAAAGGCAAGGTGAGTGTGGTTACTGTAATGGTCAGCAGAGTCACAGCAGCAGTCAGCATAGTCTGACTTATGCAGACTGAGGGGATTGGCTAGTTGATCATGGTGTTTCTAGAAATGAAATAGATAGGAAGCCTACTAAAATCTTACCTGGTCTCTATAGGCAGAAAAATTCTAGGTTGAGTAAACAAAAATCTAACCTCAATCATAAAAACAGATAGTCATGCACATCAATCAATTCCCAGACTTGAGCCCATTTATAGCCACAGAGCCCCTTGAATGAAAGCAATGGTGGTTCCACTTGAGAAATGACCCGGTACCGTGCCAACAATTTGTACTGTTAATCCCTCTCCCAGCCTTAAGCAAATGAATTTAAGACATTATACCAGGTTAACTGTATACTAGAGGAAAGGGGATAATCAAGACTTTGGGGGCTACTGGCTACTGGTTTTCAACTGACATTAATTCCAGGAGGCACAAAACATCACTGTTATTCACCACTCAGCAGAGGGCCTCACAGAAGTCAAGTGTTCAATGGAGTTTTCATTTAGATCCAGCTCACCATGGGCCTGTAATCCTACCCTATAATTGTCTCCCAATTTTGAAATGTATAATCGTAATGGATATATATTCAGCACCTAGAAGAATCTCCGAATTGTTTCCCTGACTTGTGGATTAAGGGCAATATGGCAGAAAGGCCCTGTGGAATCCACTAGAACTCCTTCTATTAGAGAAACCAAAGTGATACCATATCCATGGAGGGATTACAGAGATCAGTGCCCCTACTTGAAGGATGTAGAGTTGGTGACTGCCACCATGTCTCCAATCAACTTGCCAATTTGTCCTATGCAGAAGACAGATAGCTCTTGGAGGATGACAGTGGTTTATTGTGAGCTTAATTAGGGGTGACTTCAGTTGCAGCTTCTGGATCGAATGTGGTTTTATTGCTTGAGCACATTAACACTTCGCCTGGTACCTGGCATGCAGCTATTGATTTGGCGAATGCTCTTTTTCCAATCTCTATTAATGAAGACCACCAGTGCATTTAGCTTTCAGCTGTTAAGGCCAGCGATACCCATTCACTGTCGTCCCTCAGGAGCATATCAACTCTCCAGACTGTCATAATTTAGTTTACAGAGACCTTGATTGCCTTTCTATTCCACAGGGTATCATACTAGTCTATTACATTGATGCCATTATGCTGATTGAACCTAATGAGGAAGAAATAGCAATTACTCTAGAATTAATAAAACATGTATGTGCCAGGAGGTGGGAAAGAAACCTGACAAAAACTCTGGAGACTTCTAAACCTTAGTGAAATATCAAGGGGTCCAGTGGTGTGGGACATGTTGAGATATCCCTTTTAAGGTAAAAGATGAGTTGTTGAAGCTGGCCTCTCCTACAACCAACAAAAGAGGCACAATGCCTAGTAGGCTTCATTGGATCTTGGAAGCAACATATTCCTCATGACTTTCGCCACTTACCAAGTGTCCTGAAATGCAGCTCAGAACAAAAGGCAGCAGACTCATGGCCTTTAAACTTCATCTGTAGCATCATCTCTCCTAGGTCTTTGCCTCTCAGCATTCAGACTAAAACTGCACCATCAGCAATTCTGAGTCTAGAGTCTCTGGCTTACACTGCAGGCTTTAAACTTCTCAACCTTCATAACCACAAAAGCCAATTCCATGTGTATCCTGGGGAGCCAAAAATATATATACAAGTGGACACTTTGGTCTACGTTGCTCAAGCAGTAGTTCGCCATAATCAGAAGTGTCTGGATGCTGGTGGTAACCACTCTGAGCATGTCTTGTAATTGCATACATCAGACATGACTTGTATTCATCTTTTGTTATTGGTATATATTGAGTATTACAATTTTAATAGTTTTTCCTTTCTTAAAATGTGTATACATTTTTTTGCCACCCTCTGTATATGTATACATATATACATATGCAATTTACATATGTGTGTGTGTGTGTGTGTGTGTGTGTGTGTGTGCATGTGTGAGTGTGTGTATCTCCTATTGATTCTGTTTTCCTGGAGAACCCTGACTAATACACCATCTCATTCCTTTGTCCTTTAGGGTTTCTGTTGGGAAGTTAGCTGTAAATCTTAGTGAGGTGCCTTTTACATGATGAATCCTTTTTCTCTTTCTACTTTCAAGACTGTCTTTGTCTTCCCCCCCCCCAACATTTTAACTATGATATGTCTGTGTTTAGATCTCTTTGAGTTTATCCTGCTTCTTGGATGTTTAGATTCCTATTTTTTTTCGACAATTTGGGAAGTGCTTGACCATAATATCTTCAAATAATCTTTCTGACACTTCCTTTCTTCTCCCTGTGAGTCTTGTAATATGCTTATGTAGGTATGCTTGATGATGTTTCACAGGTCTCTGAGGCTCTGTTTATGTTTTTCATTGTTTTTTCTTTTTGGGACTAGATTATCACAATCGGCCTGTCTTCATTTTCACTGATTCTCTTTTTTGCCAATTCAAATCTGCTGTGCTACTCTATTTAGTGAATTATTGTATTTATTTTACTTTTTACCTCCAGAATTTTTGTTTGATTATATTTATGATTTCTGTCTTTTTATTGATATTCTGTATTTGGTGAACCATCATTCTCATACTTTCCTTTAAATCTTTAGATGTGGTTTTTAAAGTTCTTTGAACATATTTGTAATAGTTGGTTTGAGGTAGTTAAGCCTAACATCTGGTCTTCCTCAGGAACAATTTTCATTGGCTGCTTTTATTGCTGTGTATGGGCCATTATTTTATATTATTTTGTGTCATAATTTTTTATGAAAAATCAACATTTTAAATAATATAATATATAATATAATAACTAAAATAATAAATAATATAATGTTACAGCTCTGCAAATCAGATCACTCTTCTAGCTTCCTCAAGTTTTGTTGTAGTTATTGTTACTGTTTACTTGTTTAATGACCTTCCTCGACTGATTTTGTGAAGTGTGTATTGTGTGTGTGTGTGTAGCCACTGGAGTGTATGCTTGATTAGCCTAGTGATTGGCTAATGATAGGACAGATTTTTTAAAATGTCTTGAACTTGTATGTCTCCTGGCCTTTGTTGAGGGGGTCTGCATGTTTGATACATATTTTCCACTTCCCAACAGTCAGCTTACAGTTCTGCCTTAGCCTTTACTTGTTTCTTACACCAAGACTCAAGGTCAGCCAGAGTTGAGAAATCATTCCTGGCATGCACATAGCTCTGGACGTGCTTTTGGAATTATTGATTCCCAGATATATGTTAAGCTTTATAAAGCCGCTCATGAATCTCTCATTCCCCAATTTCCTTTTTTTTTTTTTTTTCAGTTTTTGGTCAATTGAGCAATTGGGAATTGTAGTTAAGGTAGCTGTAATGTTAAACAGTTGCTCCTGACTGTAGTTATCAAGCCCTCTGGTGATAGGGCTATTCAAATAGAAAAGCTCTTAGTAAGATACACAAACCCTGAAGAAAGAGCTATAACAGCAAGTTACCATGGAACTCAAATAGTGATAATTCTCAGGGAACCTAGTTTTGGGAGAACTCCAGACCATCTTGCCTCCTCCAGTGGCTTCTGGGTTCCAGATTTTCACAGCTACTGCAGTTACTAGGCTATAGGTATTTAAGTCTACAGTGGAGCTGGGAAGAAAGAAATGAAATTAAGGTAGATTAAAATGCTATGAAACTTGCTGTTTTTTTGGGTTTTTTTTTTTTTTTGTTTTTTGTTTTTTTGTTTTTTTTTAGCTGAGCCATCCTGCCACCAGTTGGCAGCTCAGCGGCAGCTCAGCTCGGGCCGGGCATTGAACCGCTGTTGATCAGAGCTTGCACTCTTGCATGAGCTCTTAACCAACTGAGCCACTCGGCCATCCCCAGCTGTTGTTTTTTTGAATAAGTACTCCTTGTACTGTAGGGATCTTTTAACTAATTTGAAAAACTCTGGAAAATTTGGTTTTGATAATTGTTAGTGTTCTTGTTGCTTTTATCTAGAGGTGTATTTTCAGGTGTGTTGCCTCTCATTCTGAAAATGTTTTCTCTCCTCTATCAACCATTACTTCCTGTAAATATTTACTCTAGTAATAATCATCCATTAAGTCCTTCATTTTCTTATATAATATCAAACTAGTAACTTTTTTCACATTACCACTGTGTGAAAGCCAGGTGTCAAGCATACTGTAAGTTATCTACATACTGTATACAACTTTGTTTCCTAAAATACTGATATCATTATGTATTTCCATACTACAAGCATATAATTATTTTCCTTTCCTTAAGGATAAAACATAAAATTTATTAGCCTAGAATTGAAGACTATCATATTCTGACCCTACTTATCTATCAGTGAATTGACTACTAATTACCTCAAGACTTTGGAGATAAATTAGAACATGAACTTGGCTTTTGATTTTGAAATTAGTAACATAACACAATTAGTTTGGACTGACCTTGTTCTGTCAGTTCTGAGATAATAAAAAATACACGTAGTCTGAGTTCATTAAGTGGGTGGGCATTCAAACATTGAGCAAATCGTTTTGAACTCTCCGATCCTATTTTCTGAGCATCAATGTATACAGTAATACTGTTGTGAGGACCCAGGATCAAACAAGATTAGCTATAAGACACAATTCAAATGTCAGTTAGTGCTATTTGTTACATGTTATATATTCTAGAAAAGATTTATAAGCAACATTTTGATGGAAACTCATTATCTCTCAAATCAAGTAAGATAGCCCAAGGCATTATTACAGTTTAATGAAAGAATCTCATACTGTGCCCTTAGGAAAGGGTAACTGGGATATAAGTGATGTAAAGTGGCTTGCAACACATATGATTTTTTTTTTCCGTACTCTCATATAGCAAAGTGGTATACTGCATTCACCCTGAAAATAGAGAGTGAATGGGCAAACATTTATCAACGTTTATAGAGCCATTTTCCAAGCAAGAATGATAATGTTTCTGTCTACCAGATCTGAATATTTCATGCTTAATTTTACTTTAAAGCAGTTTCTTAGGCTTCTTCATGCTCTAAATGAAATATCCTTTCAAAAATTTGATAGTGCTCACCCAATACCCAGTCTGCCCTGCTCTTACAGCAATTCAAAGTCTGTTCTTTCAGATGAGCATGTGGCCATGTAGAACAAAGTCTATTTTAGCTTCAGTAATAATCTTCCTCTGAGTGTGGGTTTACAACATAATATTTTGATTATGATTTTATTTCCGAATTATCAAGATGCGTGGCAAGGATTATATGACTTCTGAAAAATGGGATTCCCCGCAAATAGACTGTATTAATGTTACTAAAACCTCTACAGTAATTATGTCTTCTTTAAGATCACAGAGAACAACAACAAAAATCAAAGTAACAATCTACTCAAGACTTGAGTAGTTCAAAGATACCTTAGATGTAGTATGTCAAACAAACTGAAAACTCCTACTCCCCTTTCCCCCAAATCGGTCACCTTTCTATATTCCTTCATTATCATTGTATAACACTACCATTCATCAAATTATGGAAGAACTTATCGATTACATCACACTCTCTTCACCCGTTTTTGCAATTCATTGTGATTTCAGTCTATGTTGCTTTCTAAATAGCTATAACACATGTTTACTTGGTTGTATCTTCACTGCCATCAGTTTAACCTAGATTAACATTATTAATCTCACAAACTACCCTAGCCTCCTGAATCCATGTCTCTGTAGGTATTAGTTTCTCATTTCAATCCATCCTTCCTACTGCAGCTAGTATGTTTTATTATCAAATCGCAAATGTATAATGTCACATGCTGATTGAATTCCAATCAGAGCTTTCCATTCTTCTTCCAGTAAGGCCTAAAACTCCAAAACTAAGGGTTGCCTGTTCTGAGCCCTTGCCTGTCTTTCTAGCTTTATTCCATGCTATTATTCCCTTTTATTTGAGGCATCTGAACTAGTGGTGTGTTGGAAAATGGGGAACTCCAGCTTTCTGGAGGAAACACAATGGGATCTTATTCATCAACAAAAATAAGGAAACCTCGCCTTTTGTGACAACATGATTGAATATTCTGAGCATTATGCTAAGTAAAATAAGTCAGACAGAGAAAGAGGTATGGTGTATGATCTCACTCATATGTGGAATCCAGAACAAAATCAACTCATGGGAACAGAGGGCAGCAGATTGGTAGTTACCAGAGGTGGACGAGTTGCGGGGGAATTGGGTGAAGGTGATCAAAGGGTACAAACTTCCATTCATAAAATGAGTTATTTCTGGAGATGTAATGTACAGCATGGTGACTGTAGTTAGCAATACTGTGTTGTATAGTTGAAAGTGGCTGAGACTAGATCTTAAAATCAGAAACCTATGTAACATTATTAACAATTGTCACCCCAATAAACTCTACTTAAAAAAAATTTAATGTTTCTCACCACACCCACATACAAAATTTTAAAAATGTGAGGTGATAGATGTATTAACTAACCTTACTGTGGTTATCATTTGCAATATATACATTTCTCAAATCATGTGGTTTTATACCTTAAATATACATGTTATATGTCAATTATATCTTAATAAAGCTGAAAAAAATTAAAAAGAAATGCAGAGTTGGGAAGAGATGCACACAATTCACTGTCGTGAGCAAGCTTGAGTGGGCTCCTTCACACAACTAGTTCCAAAAACTTGGGCTCTTTACACATGTTTCCTAGATTTTAAAATTAAAATGCCATTATATCATTCACCAGCTTTAGAAAGGTTATTTCACATTGCCATTAGAAAAGAAACTAGTACTCTGTACCTCTGGTACTCTAAAAATGTCTTCTGCCTACCCTACCAACTTCATCTTTTACTACCCTTTATCACCTTTGATTCAACAACACAAGCTTTCTGGTAGGTCCAATAATTCATCAAACAATTCTTCCCTTGTGCTTATGACATATGTTTCTTCTATCTGCAATAATTTCCTGAGGATCTTCTCATAGTTGTCCCCTTCTTCTCCTTCAGGTCTAAACTTCATTGTTACCTCCTCAGACCTTGTTATATAAAGTCAAATTCTCCAGGGTACTTTTCACAATCTATAATTATTATTATTTTTAATTTATTAAATTTATTGGCTTTTAAAATTATATGGGTTTCAGGTATACAATTCCATAATACATCGTCTATATATTGTATTGTGTGTTCACTATCCAGAGTCCTTCCATCACCATATATTTGATCCCCTTTTCCCTTTTCATAATCTATAATTATTTAGTTATCATTTATTATAATTATTTGCTTATTTATTTTTCATATTCTCTAGAAAATATAAGCAACTTAAATCTAGGGTCTGTCTTATTTACTGTTGTTTTTCCTGGGCTCAGGACATGTTAGGATAAGCATATGTTTTTAAAATTATTTAATGTTGTTTTTAAAATTTTTTTTTAAATTAAAGTTTATTGGGGTGACAATGGTTAGTAAAATTACATAGGTTTCAAGTGTACAGTTCTTTAATACATCATCTATTGTATATATCACATTGTGTAATCACCACCCAGAGTCAGTTCTCCTTCCATCACCATATATTTGACCCCATTTACTCTCATCTACCACCCCCCTCTCCCCTTATCCTCTCTGGTAACCACTGAACTATTGTCTGTGTCGGATAGTTTTTGTTTTTTTCTTTGTTTGTCTTGTTCCTTTGTTGCTTTCAGTTTTATACCCCACATATCAGTGAAATCATACGGTTCTCTACTTTTTCTGTGTGACTTATGTCATTTAGCATAATAATCTCAAGATGCATCCATGTTGTCACAAATGGCACTATTTCATCTTTTCTTATGGCAGAATAGCATTCCATTGTGTATATATATCACATCCAATTATCTATCAAAGGACACTTTGGTTGTTTCCATGTCTTGGCCACTGTAAATAAAGCTACAGTGAACATCGGAGCACATATATCCCTACAGATAAATGTTTTCAGATTTTTTGGCTATCTACCCAGGAGAGAAATTGCTGGGTCATGATTTAATGTTTTATATGAGTTCAAAATATATTTTAATGAAAATCTTAGTAAAATAAGAGACTAATGTTAATTAAGCTAAAATGTATAACTTTTGCCATGTGAAAATCATAATTTTATATTAATTGTTAAAAATTCATGAGATATTAAATATGCATGGGGCTTTTTTTTTATGTATTACTTTTAACATGCAGGACAGACTTTTAATTTAATTATACTTTAGAGAACTTCAGATTGAGTAGAACTGTAACCATGGAGCCTCATCTACACAGAGGCCTAGTATCAAGTAATGAAACTTTGGGCTTTGAGACACTGTCATAACCCAGTGAGACTTTTATGAGCCTTGAGAATGGGTGACTTGTATTTTGTACATGAGAAGAATGTGAATAAGGTGTGGCTAGATGGATGTCTCTAGCAGATTAAAGATAGCTGCAAATTCACTCTTCATGAAGTGAGGTTTTTTTCCTCCATTATAGCTAGAAGGACATGGTGACTTGCTTTGATGAATAAGACAAGAATGTAAGGGATTGTGTGCCATATCCTTGGCCAACATATCAAGAGACTGAAAGCTTCCACTTATTGTCTCTTGGACTACTCACTCTTAGAGCTGAGTCACAAATTTCTGAAGAAGTTCAAGCATCCATGTGGAGAAACCAATTTGGAAGAAGCAAAGCCCCTAGACAATAGCCCTAGCTAGATGAGCTCCAGTTACCATGCTGCACTGGCTTGCTAATCGTGTGGATGTGCCACCTTAGGTGTGGATTAGCCAGGTCCATCTGAGCCTCCCCAGGTGATGCCTTCAGAGATGGGATGCCCCAGTGGAATCCCTCCCTATTTGCAGATTTTTGGGCCAAATAAAGTGTTTGTTTGTTGTATTTGAAGCCAATATATTTTGAAGTGGCTAATATTGTAGCATGGAATACCCAGAATGATGAATAATTGGGTAATTATACCATTATAAGGATGTCAGATCATTTAAAAATTCTTCTTCTCCTCTCCCCCCTCCTCCTCGTCCTCCCCCTCCCTGTCCTCCCCCTCCTCCTTCTCCTTCTTTTTCTAGTGCAATTTGTACACCTTTGCATCTATGCCCAAATATTTTAGATCTCAAAATACTTATTTTGGTGAGAAAATAATAATCTGTTCAATAAATAAGTACATGTCCCTACTTTGTACTAGTAAAGCAGTTAGAAGATAATAAGATGTTATTTAAAGCACTAATATTTCACTTTCATTATTGTTATTATAAGCATATAAATAGTCATTTCCTTCTAGGAGAAGGCTTTTATCGAAGTATTTTTTTATACATACGCCAAAATACTTCAAAAATACAAAAGTAGTCAAATGTGTATTTCATATGATGTAGTAAAAAGCAATAGTTGTCACTTTATAAGCTGAACTTAATTGATTCTTTCATTCAATTGACAAGTTAATTAATTGTCTTAGCCAAAAGATTGTATATAGGACCAAAGAAAATATCAAATTAAATAGGTATGTACCAAGGCCAAAGCAATTTCACAAAACAATAGATAATATTAGTGACTGGCACATAAATATGCACTGAAATTTCTAACATTAAGTGCTTAATATGTATTTTTTACAGTAGACTTTATGAACAAGACAAATATAAAAATGGAAATTTTTATCTGATTAGAAAATCTTGATTTTTTGCCAAATAGAAACACATTTTCTGCAAAATGGTTATGGAAGATATGAAGGAAAAGTGAGTTTTTTGAAATTAAAAATCAGCTTTTAGATAGCATTCAAGGCATTATTTTGAATGGCTTTATTTTTTCACACCATCTTCTTGTTTCTCTTCTTTTTTTTTTTTATCATTTTCTGTGTTGGTCAGCAGTGGGTCACAAATAAGAATTTGCTATTGGGCCCATAGATAATATGTGTAGAGAATTCCCAAACTGAGCTTGTATAACAGTGCAAAACTAGAACTTAAGAGACATATAACTGTTAAAATGGAGCAGTTTGTGCTGTCCATAGCACTAGTACACACTGGGTATTAAGATTTTAATGATTTAGGAACTAATATTGTCTGGATATTTTGAAATATGTCATAATGTAAATGAATACAATACCAACCAGATTTCAGTGAAGCTATGTTTGTTTTTGGGGTGGGTGGGACTAAGAAGCAAACACAATATTGAGCAGTTCTTGAAAAACATGATGTCTGTTGTTTCATGGGTTCCCCATATCTTACCACAAAAAGGGAGTATAAATAGGCAATGATGAAATGAAATTCACCACCGCAGGATTTTATGGCCTCCCTCCCTTCCTTCCTTCCTTCCTTCCTTCCTTCCTTCCTTTCTTCTCGCCTACAATTTTTTCTTCCTCCTTCCAACCTTCTTCTATCTTCATCTTTCCCCTTCCTCATTACATCTATTTCTCCTTCTGCTTCTTGTTCTTCTTACTAGATCTCTCTTACACCCATGTCCCAGAAGAACTTCAACTGATATTTACAGAGAACATCTGCTAGAGAAGTACATGTTCTATATAAATAATTATGGCTCTGGCATAATTTTTTTATGCTCTCCTACCCTTGTTAGCTTTCTGTGACCACTGTGAGCCTAAATAGCTCCCTTTAGCTTTAGCCTAAACTAAAGAAATCAAAGCAGTTACAATTATCGCTTCATTTTTTCTCATCACTTCCCCTTGAAAGCATGATTGGCATTCTTTTTATCTCACTTCCCAATTTTCCAGAGGAGATTTTATGTGTAAAGTGTGTTCTGTCTTTTTTGAGCTACATCCTGCTTGTCTGTAAACTTCTGAATTTGAGCCCTCCATATCCTCTGTTTTTATTCATGTGGGAATATAAAAAAGACCACATTCAATAGCAGCAATGAAAGGGAAGAAAGATTTTTGTCCAACTCCAGATTCTTTCATGATAGCTTCACATGTCTCATGAAGTCCTCTCAGTTCATCACAGATCATCTAATTTCATTCTCACTTATCAAATGTTCTGCATAGCCACAATTCTTTTCAAAGGCCGTGGTAAGAAGAGTATTAGATAACAGGTTATAGCGTTGGCAACGCAGCAGGCACAGTTTTAAGCAAATTAAACATATATTAACTCAATCTGTCATTTAGGTATTGTAAGGGCAAGCTTGGCATGGAATACCATACACACAGAATTCTATAGAGTTTGCTTCTCTCAAGCACTGCAAAATTCCAGGCACCACAGAAATGTTAAAAAAAAAAAAAAAAGCTCAATTGGAAACCATGCATGATAAATTATAATTTGTTTATGTTCTGATGTAAGGATCAACTGCTATTAAGCTTGTGCAAAGTATGATTCTGCTTATACCTGCCCCAACAACCACGAGAAAAGAGGATGATTGACACCAAAACCTGTGCTTAAATAATATGTGACTTATGTATAGAGTTCTTGCATTTTTCATGAAGTCTCATTTTTAAGCAGTAGTGTTATTATCAATGCAACTGGTAAAGATCCAAAGGCATGAAAATTTACCTACAAAAATCTACTTTAAAAATAATCAGTATGTTTTGAGCTCTTAAAAGCAAAATATTACTGGCTCTGCAGTTTTCATCAGTTACAGCTCAGAAATTCATTTTACTGTTGGAAATATAAGTTTTTCAGTACAGTAAAACATGGATTTTACTAATTTTCTTGATCTCTTTTGTAGCCTGTACTAATATTTTATTGGTATCTTTAAAAATAAGCATAAAAATATAGCTAAGCATTCTGCAATGCCATAACCTTGGTTCCTTTAAACAATAATCTGGTTTAAAGATTTGAAATAAGCATTCTGTATGACTGTCAATAAAATGCATGGAGATATTACTGAAAGGTTAATGATGAGCCCCAGGAAAACATGTATTTTTGTGAAAGTTAGTTTAAAGATATCAATCCTGTAACTTATAAGTAGATGTTGAGATTTGAGCAGTATGTGCCGTTTAACAAATAAGGGAAGGAATAACTCACTCTTCCTCCCGTGTGTGTGTGTGTGTGTGTGTGTGTGTGTGTGTGTGTGTGTGTGGTGTGTGTGTGTGTGTGTGTGTGTGTGTGGTGTGTGTGTGGTGTGTGTGTGTGTGTGTGTGTGTGTGTGTGTGTGTGTGGTGTGTGTGTGTGGTGTGTGTGTGTGTGTGTGTGTTTGTGACATAGAGACACCTAATATGCATGCACACACATAATTGATTTAATGGCTAAACTAACTAAAGGAAAGCAATACTCCAAAATGAATTATTAAATCATACTCATACTTCTCTATTCTTGTCCATGGGAGATAGCAAAATAGTATATTAACTAAATTAAGAGTTATTTGTGTAATTTTTGCATTCAAGCAAAATGACAGTGATGACACCTCTCTATGTGTGTCCTTTTTCTAAAGAAACTGTTCTAAGGAATTGCTTGGTAATGTTTACAGAAAATCATTTTTCACATTGTGGCAGACTTGGATCCTGATGCTAGGCCTATGAAATAGTTATTTTCCAAAGGCTTTTAGTCACATTCTTATTTTGGGTGAATGGATACTTTTTCTTATCATCTTATGTTGCAAAATACAGAAGTATTTTTCAGAAGCAATTGTCATGAATTTATTACATAACCTGTGTTGACTGGGATTTTTCCTATTGTTCAGTATTGAGCTACTGGGAGCCAAGTTGTGAAAAAAGAGATAATTATTTTTTGGTAGTCAAAACCACCTCAAACTTCATAAAAATGGACTTAACTGACTCTTCTCCCTAACACTTGCTCTATTTACCTACCCTAAGATCAGGGGTTTGGCAGAAAAATTACCTGTGCTATGAAGGGTAAGTCTAGTGACATTACCCAGCCCCTTGTGAGAAGTTCACTCTTTTCTTCTTCCCAGAATCAAAGTGATTGAGTGTTTCTCAAAGATGCTTACTTATAAGTGACATGATTACATTCAGAAGGAAGGCTGACTTTTCTGTAGCTTACTGTGCTGAGCTATGGCATTATTAGCCATGACTTTTTCATTTTATCTATTCTGGACGTGTGTGTGTGTGTGTGTGTGTGGTGTGTGTGTGTGTGTGTGTGTGATGGTGTGACAGAGAGAGAGAAATTGTGGCTGGGGTATAAAGATTGAACAGTTCAGTCCTCAGAGTTCAGTTTCCATCATCAAATTCATATACATGATTTTGTCACATGGCTATTGTGAAGACGAAATGTTAAAAATAAAGTATATAAAGGTGCTTGTAAATTGTAAAGTGCCATTTAGACTTAAGATTTATTATATTATAATAAATTGTGAAATCAGTTAGGGTTAAATCAAGTTGTTCAGTAGAACATTTTGCATGTTAATTCAAGATGATACTGTGAAAGATCATCAGATTTAAAACTTGGAATTAGGGCATGCATTCTGGCTTAAAAAAAAAACAACCATAACCACTGTCATTGTATTTTTTGCCATATGCTGATGAACATATTTGATTTCTTTAATTTGTATCCAAAACAATTTTGTGTGTTATCATACAGACCTGATTTTTTCTTAAACAGAATTGTTTCTTTGTTTATAGTTGCTGAATTAGAGCTGACAAACATTCATATTGAGTTTTGTTTTGTTTTGTCTAAAACAAGTCCACAATGGACTCCATTGCATGGCTGCAGATGTTTACTCATGTCTGAATTATGTCTATGGGGAGTATTTCTGTTGAAGTCCAAGTATGCTACTTCTACTTTTGCAGAACATAGAGGCTAAGCCCCTACGGAGTATGTATGGCTGTAGTTTGATCATATGCATGCCTGTAATTCCCTCAAGGGTTTAGTTTTCATCATAGCATGCTTTAGATGCTGCATTGATATTAGAAATAATTCCATTATTCATATCAGTGACTACACACTCCCTCTTCAAGTTTTTATTTCTATGTCTGAACGCATATGCCTTCAAAGAGAAGAAGCAGGCCTGCATGAATTGAATGGCCTTTTCCATTCTCTAGAGAACACAATGGTTCAGTGATTTATGTAATATAATAACTACGACTAGTTGCAGGTAAGAATCTGACACTATTTAACCTGTCGTGTATCGTCTTGGAGAACTGTGTGAAGCAATAGGCATTGCCTAAGACATTTCGGAAAGATACTCATATGTAGATGCCAAATCAAAAAGGCCTGTTATCTGGCAATTAGATGAGAGCATTAGCCTTCTGCCTCTTCTCAGATCTTTGTGCTGGAGAGATATGCGTTGCCCTGCACTCATTTCTCAGAGAGAGGCTGACTCTAATGCCTGTAAGCTTTCTCTCTCACTGCAAATCGCCAATCAGACCTAAAGCCTGTACATGTCACATTGATACACTTCTCTCTGACAGCAAATGCTTATTCCAAAATTAAGTATCTTGCATTCTGTTAATATGAATGTGCTGTGTCACAAACAGCATCTTGGCTCTAATTAGAGGTTGACGCTCAAAAACACATTTAAATTCTCTATGTCTGGGGTCACGCTGCATTATTTTTTAATGAGAGAATTTTACCAAAGTCAACAGTTAGAAAAACACATGTACTTCTAACATGCACAGTATTTAGACAATAAATGGTGGCACATATTCTTCAACGAGCACTTTTTCTTTTCTTCATTGGTAGCATTTGCATACTGGAAGCTTGGTTATGTTGCATTTCCCTTAAGTTTTTCTCAGAAGAAAAACTCACACACAGTTACAACATTTAGTGTGTACATATGCATTTAATGTAGAAAATTAACATTTATAGGGAAACGGCAAGGCACTAGCTCTAAGAAAAGTATTGGCTAAGCAATTCTTTCTACATCTGAGTCTGCACCAGAAACAGTTCCCATGCGGGACATATTACTTCCTTCTGGCCACCCTCCCAGAATCAGCTGCTTCATCCTGCAGCCATATATATATATATATATAATTTTTTATCCACATTCTTTGTTCTGAAGCATTAGGCAGTGACTTTGTGCACTAGGAAGAATCTCTACACAGTGTTGTCAGGGTGCTTTCCTGTTGCCTTTCAACATGTCGTGTTTCAGATCTTGCTTTGTAATTAATTCACCCCCTTTTGGACTTCTCTGGTGTCAGGGGCGTTACATACCCCTGGCACATATATGCCTGATGGTAGAGCATAAGCAACGTGTCATTCCACTTCTTGGAGACCTCTGCCTTTTCCTATCAGGGTTCTAAACTTCCCATCGGAGTAGCTAAGTTCACCCTCCAGTTTCAGAGAGAGGTGGTGGAGAATTGACTGCTAATCACCATCCATGCCGTAAGAGTTGTACTGCTCCTGAAATATTGGGGCAGTAATGTGAACATTCATTCGTTAGTTCTTTCATTCACTAGAATTTGATTAAGAACCTGCAGTATTTTTGACTGTACTAAACTGAAAGATGCTTTTCATGTGAATCAGTCACTGTCTTTTGAAAACTTAAACTTGGATAATTCAGAAAAAAGAAAATACAAAAGAATAAATAAATGTATGCCAATATGGTTGAAAGAGGTTATACATTTTACAGATTTTGTTGAAATTGATATATATATATATATATATATATATATATGGCATGTTAATGCATCAAAAATTACATTCTCTTTAAAATAATAAATAATTGACATGAATAATGTTGGTCAATGACAAAGACCATACACTAACTTTATTTTTGAGGTTTCGTGATGGTGGTTCTTGGAGTTTTAGTTTTAGGGTTCTATTAGTTATTCCTCAAAATTTAAAACTTTAATTGAAATATCATTCCCTTAAATGTTGAATTCTTATTAGGAGAGATTACTTAAATAGTGGATACTGGGAAAATTAAAAGTAGCAGTATAGCTCTCATTCTTGGCTAATACTTCCAGATAACAGTTAATTTGTTTGTTGTTGCTCTCTTTTTTAGCTTATAAACCACACTTGGAGGTCCTTTTGTTGTTGTTGAGAAAGTTATGAACCAGAAAATATATCTTGACTTAATTCCGAAATGTTTCCCATTTTCTCCTCACTATGAATTCTCAGTGTTTCAATGCCTGGATTCTGAAGGGTTTGGCTTCTTCTGATGGTCCTGGGTGCTTTGAAGCTGACATGAAAATATTTGCTTTGAGCTTTCAAAAAATTTTGATTGAGGATTAGTGTGTGCTTACTCATGATCTTGCATTCTTAGTGAGTGGTACATAAATGCAAATGTTGCCCATGTAATAAATATACGCACGTTGTCATTCCTACACACGCACACACACACACACACACACACACACACACACACACACACACACACACACTGCCAGCTTTGGAAATAAAAAGCTCATAAAACATTTATTAAAATGTTATTAAATCCCAATAAAATAGAATTATATTATCACATTATGTAGAATTGTCCACAAACCTATAAATAAATAATATTCATGTTTCAATAAACTATGAAATTGGTGTAAAAAAATAATGGATCTAATTGAAACAGATGTACCTGAAGCAAAAAAAAAAAAAGTTTGGTGCCTGAAAAGTTGGATGCTTATCAAATTCAATTTTAAATGCTGCACATACACACACATTCTAGAGTGGATAGCAATTCTCTAAACTCATTATTCTTTCAATACTTTTGATATTAAATTTGCTTAAAATAAGATTTACATACAAAAGTAATGAGAGAAAGTTAAATCAATACTTTATGAATATTTCTGTTTGTTAACCTTGAGCAATTCAGATAACCTTGCTGAGCTTTGGTTGTTGTTGTGGTTTTTTTTTTCCCAGCTTGTAAAAAATATATTTACATTTGATGTAAAGGTAGCTTTTAGCTAAAATAAGTAAATATATAAATCTAAACATATATGTATTACTATAACTATGGAAAATATTAACTCCAAATAATAAACTCTTTTTTTATATTTAAAAGGTAATGAAAAGAGAGAGAGAGGGAGAGAGAGAGAGACAGAGAAAGTGAAAATAGTAACCATACCTTCATCTCTGGCTTCTAAACAAAAGTATCTCTTGAATTTCAGATTTTGTTCTCATATTTAATTGAATGTGTTGATTTTGAACTGTAAGATTTCCTTAAGAATGAGGACATCCTGAATTAATGTAAGAAGAGAAGCTATGTACCAATATTATTTCAAAAAGCTCATCTTTCATATTAGTAACACATATTGTGATGTTTTATGATTCCAATACTGATTCCAGTGATTTGTTTCTTGGGAATTTCAACTATCTAATAACAAGGTATAGTCACACATATAGACACCTTGCACACAGATAGATACCAGACATACAATTAAAAACACAAAATTGAAGTATATAAATCAACATGAAAATCTTCCCCAAGTATTTATTTGCATGTTAAAGAAATAAATAAGATGGCTTTGTAAATTGAAGCATCCATCAGATCCCTATCAGACATGTAACTTATGTATTTGGGAACACAGTTTTCTTACCTAGTCATTAAATCAGGTGTCCATGGAAACTACTGTGCTTTAAAACCCAAGATATTCCATTTATACATCTAATCTGCATGACCAAAATAAATTAATCAATGCTGCTTCCTGCATATTGGTTTTCTCTGGAAACACTGCGAAACAACGTAATCATCTTATTCAAATTTTGAGGCAGAATTTTAAATGTACCTGTATCAGGAATTTTATGTTATCTACGGCATAAAACTCATTCCCTAAAGCAAAGATCCTCACATGTTTGTATATTTCTTTTTCTGCCGCCTAAGGCTTGCATTTAATATTAAATAGTTTTGAATGAATGAGCCCATTACTTCTTCTCTGACTCTTAAAAATCTTTGTACTGGAATATGTAGGCTAATGTTTTTTCTGATTTATGAAGACACACACTAGATATTCAGGATGCACATATATGTGATATGTTGTACTTCTACTTGTAAGTATTATCAGAAATAAAGGCTAATATCATTTTATTGCTTAAGCATTCAATGAGTATCTACTATCCATAGTTTAAAACCTTGATCAATCTGTGGAGATAGTTTCATGATTTAGTGATAATGTCCAATTAAAAAACAATGCACACGTATTATATGTAATTGTATATTATGCATAACTATTTAATTTATATCAATTCTTTGTCCTAATTGGTATCTAGAAGAAATGAGTTACAAAATTTGCATGATGTTTAATTTGAGAAGCAAAAGATACCTCAGTTTATAAAATAACAGTAAAGAGAAAAGGCAACTAATGAAAGAATCCATTATATTCAGGTAGGACGTTGTGGCCAAAATGAATAGAAACAAGCAGGGAAATACTGAATTTAGTAACTAAACAGCAAAATGCATTAAAGATTGCCCAGGCATGCAACAATATATGTATTCTGTATGTGTTAGTATACCTATTTAAATTTTCACTCAAAAGGAAGAGACATATTTTATGGGAGGAAGAGCTATCAAATTCCACAATTGTTCATTTTACTGAATGATCTATTTATGGTAGGCAAGGCAAAGATGTAAACAAACAAACAAATAACCCCAAAGACTGAAAACATGTAAAATATAAGAAAAATGGCATACTTTTATCTTAAACTAACCAATGTTTTAACAATATCATGGTGGAGGAGAGACTTATAAGTGAGGAAACTTTTAATCATTTACTACTGTTGGAGTGGGAAAAGAGTACATTACTTTTTGTTTACAAGTCAAGAAATGTACTAAAGAGAGCAGTACATAATGTTTAGTCTTTAATTGTTGCAAAACAAGAGTCCATTTATTATACTCATCTTTGGTACACATAGACAGAAAAAATGAGTGGTATTTTGTAAATCTCAAAATACTTAGGTGAAATTTAAATATAATTTTTATATCATTGGCGATGGGAAAAAATGCCACAGCAATGAAGGGTTTTCAGGATTCTCTTAATATTTTCACAGATGAAATCCACAAATGTAAAGAAAAAATGGTATTTTTACATTATTAATTTCACATTGCAAATTGCACTTCTATAAGTTTTGTATGTGCAAAGTAGATGTATTTTACATTTAATTTTAGGAATGCATAAAAATACTCAACAATCAGAACCACTGTAAAATTGCACAATAGTACATGTATTTTGGTAATTGAGGTATTTTCACATTTTTATGTAAATAAAATTTAAGTTTCAAATTCTTTAAAATTTATGTTATGTCAAAAAAACTACATTATTTTAAATTCCATTTTAAAATGTTTTAATATTGTCAGTTAGCATACAAGTAAGGTGATTTTTTTTCTTCCTAGAAAAACAATAAATTCTCCTATCCCTAACACAAGTCAGTGAGCAGCTGTCTGAGAACTTGAAGTGGAGGTTCTCATCCTAGTCATGCTCTGTCAGCTACAAACCTTCTGGAACAGCTTTTATAATGTCATGGAAGGGCATATGGCCTTCCGGTTCTTTCAGCACAATTCTTTAGGGAAATATTTCAAGAAGGGTTCCAGAAGTTCGGAAAGTTGTTGGAATCAAAGTCTTAGTAATTAATGAAGAAACTAAAAATACTCTGGTCTAACAATCTCACACTTGTGAGTATAGCTCATAAAAATAAAGCACCAGTAAGTACGGCTTGACAGCATTGATTTTTTTTGGCTTATTATTTATTTATTTATTTATTTATTTATTTATTTATTTATTTATTTATTTATTGATGCCATAACAGATTACCACAAATTTTGTGGCTTACAACAACACAAATTTATTATTTTACAGTCCTGTAGGTCAGAAGTCTAATAGGGGTCTCTCTGAATTAGTGTTCTGACAGGACTGAATTCCCTTTTGGAGGCTCTAAGGAAGAATCCATAGCAATATAAAATAATATAATATTATCAAAACAAATAAATTACTTTGGAATACACTTAACCAAGGAAGTGAAAGAATTATACATTGAAAACTATAAAATGCTGATGAAAGAAATTAAAGCAGATACAAATAAATGGAAAGATAACGCAGGTTCACAGATTGAAACAATTGTTAAAATGTCCGTACTACCCAAAGTGATCCACAGATTTGGTGCAACCTCTATCAAAATCCAAATGGCATTTTTTACAGAAGTAGAAAAAACAATCTTAAAATTCATACGAAACCACAAAAGGCCCCAAAGAGTCAATGCAAACTTGAAGAAGAACAAAGATGAAGGCACCACACTTCTGGATTTCAAAATATATTATGAATCTACAGTAATCAAACAGTATGGTATCTGTCATTAAAACAGGTTTTTAGGTCAATGGAACAGAATAGAGAGTCCAGGAATAACCCCCACATGTACAGTCAACTGATCTTCAACAGGGTACCAAGAATACACAATGGGGAAAGGATAGTCTCTTCAGTAAATGGTGTTGGGGAATTTAGATATCCATATGCAAAAGAACGAACTCTTATATAATTAGACCTCATATTATAATACATCATTATTCTCTATATTCAATATCTCCTTTTTAATGGGATCCCTAGAATCTTTCCTAAAACATTCGATATTTTTTGATGTCCTACTTTAAAAAAAGAAAAAAATGGAAAGGGAGTCATTTTAACCACATATTTCATTCTACTACCAAAATTTTTTACAGACTTTTACAACCAACCACTCAAAAGAGTCAGTATTCACTGAAACTCTTTACTTTCTGCAAACACTCCTCAACTCATCTGGTATGATTTCCCATTATCATCCCACAGAACACTGCTTTTTCTGTGATCATCAGTGACTCTTTTTCATCTCATGCCACACTTTGGTTTTCATCTCACTTGAACTCTCAGAAATATTTGACAATGTTAATCTTTTGCTTCTTTCTGAAAAATAATCTTTCTTTGATACCCATGGCTCCATTCTCTCGTGGCTTTTCTCTTACATTTCAATCTGTCTCAGTTTCACCCTTTATTCTGTCATCAAACGTTGGGAGGTGGCTCGATGGCAAGTGCCAAGCCTTATACCTCCTTAGGCCTCATCCCTGACACTATTCCTCATTTATGTACCTAGTCCCAAATATTGTGCATGTGTCGATGACTTCCAAATTCTTATCTTCACCTTTCAACTCTTGTTTAACATTGTTTCAGCTTGTTTAGAATTCTGAACAATATGCCCAATGCATTGCTTGAAATTTTTATCTAGATATTCCAAATAAAACATGTCCAGTATGTTCCAGACCACCTAATCATCTTTCTCTCTTGATAAAATCTCTCCTATGTTATCTGTCTCACCAAATGGCACCTGTGCATTACCAGTTACTTTACAAAGAAATCTAGAAGTTCTCATGAAGTTCCTTGAGCTTCCATATTCAATCTATCAAACTTTCACATCTATTTTACTTTCAAGTACCTCTAAAGCTCAACTGCTTGTTTTTCTCTTTTCACCATTACTACCTTAGTCCAATTAAATATCATCACTTGCCTAGAATACTTTAATTCCTTCCTACCAATCTTTTCATTTTCTCTAACCAGTTCTTTCCATTATAGTCTCAAATCACAAACAAAAGCAGACTTTTCAAAATTCCAATTTGATTCTGCCAAATTAATTATGACTTGATTACTTCCATTTTGTCTAAGATGAATACCAAAATTCTTAACAGAAGCTTAAGTGCCCTGTAATCAGGCTGATGTGTATAAATCTCAAGCCTCAGTCCCGGTACATCGTCTTCACTTCAGCCCAGTGACTTTTTTATTCCAGTTTCTTGAAAGAACTAGCTTTCTCCTGCCATGAAGCTTTGCATATGTTGTCTCCTCTGTCTGAAATCATTTCCCCCTTTTTTCCGTTTACACAATTCTTCCTCCTCTTTCCAATGTCAGCTTAATAATATATTTCTTCAGAGAGGCACTTTCCCGAAACTCTAGACTAGGAACAATTCAATATTATGTAATTTTACAGCAACATGTATATTTTCTTCACAAGGTTTTAAAATAAATTATAACTATATGTTTGTCTTTGTGATAATTTTATTGAATAACACAATTTGGGATCCTGTCTTTCATGCTCAACATTTTAATTTTAGTGCCTGTGGTAGTGCTTCGTGGGTTCTAGTTAGAGAAGAAATTATTTTTGAATAATTTCACATAGTAGTAAAATATAAATACACCTCAGTTCTGATGGACAGAGGTAATAGTCATAATACATAAGCTAAATTGATTAGCATACTTTAAAAATCAGTTTGCAACATACAAGATGACTAACAGAATGACTTTCATGCATCTAGAACAGTCCATTTCCACCTAATAAAAATCTGTTTATTCCAAATTATGAATTATGCCAAATAATAATTGGAAGAAATAGACACAATACATACAGAAATGCAATTGTACTGATGGGGGACATGGCAAGATTTTTAAAGAATTCCTTTGTGCCTTGTTATCCACTGTGTCACACTGATAGAATTAAATATTTTATTAGTTTTCTCTTGCTTGCGTATCAAATTATCAAAATATTGAAGCTTAGCACAACACCCATTTTTTAATTTCACAGATTCCTAGGTCCGAAGTCTGGTTAGGCTTGACTGATTTCTCCACTCAGGATCTGACAAGGCTGGAATCAGTAGGGCGTCAGCATGGCTGGGCTCGCTTCCGGGGGTAGGGGGTGGGGTGGGGGCGCTGGGGAGAATCCATTTCCAAGAATCCACTTCATTCAGGTGTTGGGCAGAATCCGTCTGCAGTGGTAGCGCTGTGGTTTCCATTTCTTAGCGGCTGTCTCACCGGGTTGCTTTGAGTATCTAGAGGCCACTCTAGGTTGTTTAATGCCCTCTCCTTCCCCACCCCCCACCCGCCCCCATTTTTAAAGCTAGCAACAGCATATCAAACCCTCTTCCTGTCTGAATGTCTTCGGCTTCTGCTGCCACTTGGAGAAAGTGTGACTAGAAACAGTCTCTATTATTACAAATCTTTTTTCTTTCTTTGTATATCAGTCTCATGCCTGCTGCTAAAGACCTTGCTTTCGCGTTTTGCTTTTTTCTGATTATAGCAAAATCTACTGGATCAACTGTGTGAGGGTGTGACTAGATTTTTCGGATTGCCTAAAACACCTAAGCAATTATGTCCTTGATGTAGAGGATTTGGTAATGTACACAATGTTTCAGTCCCCTTTATGTGTAGCACTCTACATAACCACGTATAGTCTTCCCTCTTATCTAGACTTATGTGTCTATTGCCCACTGAATAGGCTTATATATCATGCCAAATCTCAGAGGCTATACTCTAGCAATTAAGAGAAAATAGTTCCTGAGCTCAATAGTAAATTGCTCTTTCCAATAATTACAATTCTATTTGTCATTTAATATCGATGTGATCTCACATATGCTAATTAAGAGGACTGACTGTTACAATTATTTGAATGTAAGTCTTGACATGCAAGTTAATATTAATAGAGTATGGTATTTTTCTTTGTAAATTAAATGACCATCATATCTAACTAAATAATTTTAAAATAATATTCTATGCCTGCTTTTAAAAAATACATATATATGTTGTTATATCTCTTTTATACTATGTCATGATGAATTCTGTTAATATGACTTGGCTTTTACAAAATAGTCTCTGGTAAATCCTACAATGAGAATTGTTATTAGTTTTAATGAATATTAGTTAAGACTCACTTATTTTCTTGATGTAAATTAGTTGAAACCCTAAAAATTATGTAAATTATTAGCTTAATATGACATGTTACTACCTTCTGAAGCAAGTTAGTAACTGTGATCTCTTTCACTTTTAGATAAATTGGTGCCTGAAGAAAAAGAAAAATGTATTATCATTTTAAGTATCTCCTTAATCATGTCTCTGAGGCAAAAAGTGGCTATTTTGTTCATCCTGTAATTAAAACAATAGCACTTCATATGTAATTTACTACCATACTATTAAATCATATAAAACTAGTTTCAGTTTTTTGCTTGAGTAGATTTTTTTGCTTGAATAATGTTTAATCATAATAAGAAAACTATTAAAGAAAGTTAAGGCTGTAGTAAAGTTTTATAGGTCAAATGTATAGCTTTGAGCATCTCCATTTTTTTTAATGGTACCACAACAATCTTAACTGTTTAGAATTCAAGTAGGTTGAGACCTGACTTGTCAAGTTTAATTATTGGCCACTTAAAACAAGATAATAATAAATTATTTTTTTTTTTAAGCAACATCCTCCACAACTAGACTGAAGAACAAAAAGACAGCAATTTGTTTGTTCCCCTTCCCCCAATTCCCAGCACTGTTCCCATCCCCCCAATTCCCCAATAAAAATCTTTAAAAAAATAAATACATTAAAAAATTATTTTTTTATGTTATAGTATTATAAGATGCATTGTTAATATGCCTTTCTCGTGGATAAATTTTGAATAATTCATCTTGTGGCTATAAGCTTATAAAAACTAAAAATTCTAGTTTATGCTTAAAATTTCTGAGAATGCTAGCTGAGTGAATCTTAACAGATGATCTATTTAACAATGGGGGGAAAATGTAATAATTAGCAAAGTTTTAAATAAGTCTGTTAAGCTTTATAAATTGCTATTGATAAAGAAATTGATTCCAGTGAATTCAGTAGCAAATTTTCTGCTCTTAGTTCTTAAGTCATTGTTTTCTCTTGCTACCTTCTGTACTTTTATTCCTATTATGTAATATATTTGGTACTTTGTGTTCTTCATTCATAACAATGCAAAAAAACAGCATATATGTTATATGATTACGTGATGTAATTGAACTTTTGAAAATGCTCAGGAAGTAAGCTAATTTTTTCATACTTGAAGTAACTCAGCCCTTTAGAAAAACTAAAAAAGTTCTTATTCTGATAAACTTTAATTAAAAAAAAGTTCTTATTCACAATATATTCATCATCTACATTCTCTTTTAGTGCTTTTCTTTCATGTAGAGCTAGACTATCAAATCAATGCTCTCTTCTATATGTACATTAAATTTGTTTTGAATTAATTCTTGCCTGATCATTGTACAACTATTACCATTGATCATCAGAGGGTTCCATTTCTTTTGTTTATTCCTTTTTTTTTTTTATAACAACAACTCTTTCTCCACCCTCTTAAAAACAACCACTTTAATATGATTGATGCGGATGGAGCTTTGAACTCATGAGTATTCCTTTTTAAAGTGATAGTTTTTTGTTTTTTTGTTTTTTTGTTTTTTTACTGAACAACAGGTTTTAATCTCCCTGTTACTGTGTTCATTGCTTTAATCGTCTGCGAAGTGTTCCATGGCATACATAAATTATATTGCATTTACATCCTCTGCTATGATGGATGCCTAGTTTCTCTCCATTTTCCCATTACAAGAGCAATGCAACAAGGAGCAACTAAATGGGTGTCCCCTTAGAGACCTGTCGAGCATTTCACAAGATTTTATTCCCAGGAGAAAGATTGATGTTTTATACGATAAAGAAATGATCAGCTTCTTTTCTATGTAAAGCTGTCTGTGAGTTCTCCGTTCTGTTCCATTGGTCTATTGTCTATTCTTAATGCAAGTATCGTTTTTTTAAACTACAGTGTAGTTTTAGTATTTCATTATATTTGATAAGCAAGACTCCACTCTTTAATTTTCTTTTCCAAAAAGATTTAAATTCATTTATTTTAAATCGTCTATGTATGTTTTTCAAAAAACAGTAAAGCACATGTAGTTTTCACAAACTGAAAAGTCAACCATGTAACCAGCTCAATTGAGTGATTTTACCTTAATCCCAGAAGCCCCCTTCAGATCCTCTTCCAGTCATTACATGGTTCCTCATTTGTAACCAATATCTTGGCTTCTAAAATTCTAGATTAATTTTGTATGTTTTTGAACTTTATAAAATATGGCACTTTCAGTGCCTGATTTTTTCACTACAAGTACTATTTTTGAGATTCATCCAGCGTTGTTGGGTAGAGTCAAAGTTTCTTCATTCACACAATTATATACTATTTCATTAGGAGAATATATCATTATTTATTTATATGCATTTAAGTAGTTTCTATTTTGACTACTATAAATACTGCTATTTAAGGAATCTTTTAATATTGTTTTTATATGAATAAATGTAGACCTTTTTGTTGGATAAATATCTTGGCGTGAAATTGTTGGTCACAGTGCATGCATATTTTTAGTTATATTAGATAATCCTGAACTATTTTATATTGATTTATATATCCATCAGATGAATATGAGATTTCCATTTGTTACTGATTGTTGCTAACGTCTGATATTTTCTGACTGGGTGGTACATTTGGTATCTTACTATGGTTTTAATTGGCAATACCCTGAACATCAATGATGTTGAGAACATTTTGTATGTTTACTCTTCAGATGTGCTCTTTTGTTCTGAAGTGTCTTTTCCTGGATTCTGCCCAATTTGGGGGTAGTAGTGGTAATTCTGCCTTCTCTTATTGATTTGAATGCTTTGTTGGATATACATGTTGTAAATATCTTTTCCCACCTGGTATATTTTCTTTTCAGTCTTGTAATAACATCTTCTGATAAATGGATGTTCTGAATTTTGATATAGTCAATTTTGCTGTGGGAAAGGAATGGAAATATAACATTCATAAAACAGTGTATTTATTAAACATTTAATTATGACTAATAGTGATGCTAACATGTTTGTGGATTTAGTACAATAAGTACATTATATGTATAAGGATTATTTACTGCTGTTTTAATGATGGGTGTATCAACTTACATGGAGGTTTAGTAAAATGTTAAATTGTGAAGTTAGATCACTGATAAGTGAGCAAAACTAAAAATACCAGTTTATTTGACTACGAGATTTATTTTATAGTTCTAGAGGCTCAAAAATGAATTGATTTCTAGAACTTTTTTTCTTATACAACTGGGATTTCACTTTGAACCTAAACTGATTTTACGTTTGATTCACACATGTCTTGATCTGCCTCACTTGAGTTCCAAATGAGCTCTACGCTTGAAGTAGTCTTACACATTTCTTTATCAGGGAGTAGGTAATCACCAGTGGGAAACTGAGGTTAATAAATACTCCTAGTAGCTTCTAGGTATTGCTCGTCAATGGCATTATTAATTTTTTTAATGTTGTGGGGTACTCTAAGGGAAAATCAGATTTCTAAAGTGGAAACTCTATAATTCACTATCTTCTCTTTGGGGAAAAAAATGATTTTTACTACTTTAGTTTTAACCCAAACTGCCTTCAGATTCTAGTACTATATAATGTGAATGAAACTACTGAAAATATTTGTATAGCCATGAATTCAAGTTCTGCTCTTCTATCTTTCTGAGCCTATCAACCAAACTTATCCCTCCCCACAGTACATATTGATTTTATATGCCTTGTAAGTTTTGGCAGGTGAGCAGGAATTTTGTATTCTCTTTATTTATTTAAAAGACCCTCTCTACAAACATAGTGGTTTATAGCATTCATAAAATTAGAAAAGAAGTCAAAATTACGTTGAAAATAAATCTGATAATTGCATGTTGCATAAATGACACGAGCCAGAATGCATGAGTTATTGAGCTATAATTTAATCTTTGTGTCACAGTGGGAACATAAAATAAAACATGCTTTTATGTTTTACGATATCACTAGAATTCCATGATAGATATATAGTTTTATAACTCAGAGTAACCTGTTACATAGTCCATGTTTAATTTTACTGAGCATATAAAGACGTTATTATAATAAGTGTTCTCAGAGTCAAGAAAAAAACAGCATATCATTCATATATCATGATTCATATTTCTGTGAAAAGAGGGTTTAACTTAGTAGATTAATCACTAAATCAAACCTGAGGGAAACTATATAATATAGCCTGTTACTTTATGGATAACAAAGCTAGGATTTAGATTTTTCTCATGTACACTCCTAAAATCAAACAAAAATAGATAGAATTTAATATAGTTTTCTGGATCATTCCTTCTGATGGACTTATGGAGTTGCACAAGCTGAGCATGAGGATACAAATTACTTCAAAAGGCAAGGATATTTCGAAGTGCTAATCTTTGTATTGTATTAACTGAAATATTTATGGCAGGTTCACAAATTAACACTCTAACCTTTGAGAAAAAATTTGCTGATTCAGAAAATACTCTCTGAAATATATATATATATATATATATATATATATATATATAGATAGATAGATAGATAGATAGATAGATATAGATATATAATCATTAGCTAAAAGGGTGGAAATATATTTTTCCAATAAAATTGACAAAAATTCATCAACCGGATAATATTTGCCAGCAGCAGTTGTAAGTTAGCAGGCTGCTACTGATTTGATTGAGTTTTAATATAAAGGCTTATTTCATAAATGATCACTGACTTTATAAAAAAATAATGAAGAGAATTATAAACTCTGAGTTTATCATTCTTAAAATTTTGACTGACATATTTTAAAAGATAATTCAATAAGCAAATACATAATATTAAAAGAAACACTACATGATTAATCATAATTTTATTTTACTCCATTACTAGCTTGATGGCCTGATATCATATTCCATATTAATAAGACCTATTTAAAGTTGATATGGATTAAAACTCAATATTTCTTAAATTTATATTAAGTAATGGTTGAACAACAAAAGACAAGAGAAACTATTGCTTTGTCATCAATCTATTTTAAAATGTAAAATAATACAATTAAATTTGAAGATAACTGTGTGCAGTAATAATAGAAGGGGAAAATGTCATTTTTCTGAAATTTATCTGAAAAGATTTAAGATAAAATAAGTTAAAACATAGTATTTACTAGTTTATATACTAGTAATTGATTTATAATGAAGTAGCCTTTTTTGTTTGATTTATTAATGGATTAATTTGTAGTGAAAATCTGATTTAGAGGGAACAGGTACATTAGAAAACTCTGAAATTCCAAGATAATGAGGTGTTTACAGTTATTCTAATGAGGATATAGTGACTCCTTTAGTAGCATGTACTGCATATTTGCACACCAAAATTATCAGAACAAAACTTGCTGTTCAATTGTCATATTCTCTTTACTATAGAACAAGGTTATATTTAATATATGGTGGAGTAATTTGACTACTGCGTTCATTTATGTAATCCTTTGGTGAAGAGTAATTCACACCCCTCCCATCACTGCCTCTACTGATTTTTCTATTTGTTAAACTGTCCTTGTTTTAAATGTTGTTAATACAACAGTCCTCCCCCTCCCCCGATTATAGGGTTTTGCTTTTCATGGTTTCAGTTACGTATGGTCAACTGCGGTATGAAATTTTTAAATGGAAAATTACAGATATTTTGAGAGAGAGACCACATTCACATAACTTATTACAGTATATTGTTGTAATTGTTCTATTTTATTATGAGTTATTGTTGTTACTCTCTTACTGTGCCTAATTTATAAATTAATCTTTATAATAGGTATATATGTATAGGAAAACACATAGTATATATAGGGTTAAGTATTATCCATGGTTTCAGGCATCCACTGGGGGTCTTGGATTACAACCCCCATTGATGGGGGGAGAGGGAAGAGTAGTGTAATTCATTCAATGGATAGTCTCTCTCTCTCTCTCTCTCTCTCTCTCTCTCTCTCTCTCTCTCTCTCTCTCTGTCTCTCTCTCTCTCTCATTTACCTATTTATTGATCAGTTGAAAGTTTTATAGTCAATACTAGATATAAAAATCAATCTCCAGGAAGGGATATTGATAGTGATTTTAGATTCTCATGCTCTAAGTTGTTCTCTATTAGGTGGAATACAAAACCAAAACAGAGAACAAGAAAAATTCTATCACATTTTCTGCAGTTTTCTTCTCTTTCTTGTTTGGCCTGTTAGAAAATAACTTTAAAGATAAATATATGACTTTTAAAAAATATTCTGTGGAAACATATTTCCTTACAAGTTTTAAAAAATATTTTCTTATCTTGATAAAATCACCATGTGTGAAAGTACAGAGTAAAAACTTTGCATCAATTCTGACCCTTGAAAGATCAATTCAATATTTTATATTTAAGGGAAAAAACAATTTTAGTTATGTATTATTTAGAAATATTTGAAAATAAAGACAACGAAATTTACTTTTATTTCCAATAGCACTGTGAAAAGAGCTAAATTGAAAAAAGGAACAAAAAGAAAAGCCTAAACTCTGATATGTTTATAAATGATCCCTAGTAGTTAGCCAAGTAGAGTATTGTTTTCTGAAGTAGTAGTCATAAATGCTTTATAAGCTGCTTTGAATGCAAAGATACAGTCTCTGTTTAGTACTTTGTTTCTTGGAAAATGAAAGCTTTGGTGTCAGTGAAGGTCTGAGATGTTTCACATTTATAGTTTCAATTCAGTGTATATAAAATTAAGTTGGAAACAAATTATGAAACAAAAGCAAAAATGCACATTAAAAAAATCTTTGTGTTTCCATTTAGTGGAACAGTTGAAAATAGGATTTTTTTCTAACATAATGAGTTCTAAAATGAATTCTTTTCTATGGTAATTATAAGCCATTACATTTATTAATAAAGAATGTGTCTGTGCATATATATTTTAATTTGAAAGAAATCAGATAATCTTAAAGGTAACATCAGAGGCATTAGAATTTCCTTTAAGCTTGTCCTAAAATGACCATAATACCAGATTCTTGGAAAAAGAGTAGCCGACTAATTGACCATGGTGATCATTTGTAGGATTTGCTTGTCTAAAGCTACATGATGTCAAAAGGAAATCAAGTGGAAAGAGAAAGGGAGAAAGCGAGGATGTTTTCTGACGGTAGCTAAAATTCATGGAATCCTTAGAAAATTGCACAATGACAGTGGTACTTGTCTATTTCTTTGCCTGTTGCTTCTGGTAAAGAAGGGCTTTCCTGCTTTGAAATCTACTTATAACAGAGATCAGATCATGAAAAATTTGGTCTACCTTTATCCTAAACTTTGCTAACATCTCCATATATATTACTTTAAAGTGTTGTGCTAACTGCATTCATTCTTCCTGTTTTAACAGTGGCACACTTCACTGATTTGTATAGATCTAAATATATACCTGGTATCATTTTCTTTCTGTGTGAAGAACTTCTTATAACATTTCTTGTGATGCAGATCTAATAGTGACACACTTTCTCTGCTTTTATCTTAAAAATTCATTATTTTCACTTTTGAAATTTGCACTGGACATCAAATTCTAAGTTGTAGTTCTGTTTTGCTTTTTTCCCTTTCTGCTCTTTTTTCTGTTAGTTTGCATAGATTCTGACAAGAAGTCTGAAGAAGGCTTGGACAATGTTGCTCAGTATTCAATTTATTTTCCCTCTATCTAGTTCTAAAACCTTATCACTGATTTTCAGCAGTTTTAGTATAATCTGCCTTGGTTTGGTTTTCTTTGTGTTCATTTGTCTTTGGGATTTGTGAGTCTCTTGAATTTGTGGCTTTAGATTCTTTTTGACAAATTTAGAAAATATTCAACCATATTTTTCTTCAAATATTTGTCTATTCCCTCCTCCAACCAATCTCTTTTTCTAACTATTGCTTAATATTGCCCTCTCCATCTGTAATGATCTGTTCATTATTGGTCCATCGTCTTTCTCTCTATACTTCATTTTGAATAGTTACCAATTCTATACCATCAAGTGCACTATTTTTTTTTCTTCTGCGGTTTCTCATCTTCTGTTAATCTCATCAGGTATATTTCTTACTGATGATATTAAAATTTTTATCTCCAGAAATTTTATTTTTAATAGCATCTATTTCTTACCTCATTATGTTCATGTTTGGCTTTAAATAATTAAGCATGTTTATAATATTGAGAATACCTGGTTTAAAACCTAGTCTGCTAATTTCATCATTTCTTTGTGTATTTTTATTGTTATGTGGTTTTCCTGTTTATGGGACATATTTTTCTGCTTCTTTGCATGTCTAGAGTTTTGGAGGGAATGTTAAAATGTGACTTTTACATTACTGATAGCTGGATTTTGTTGATTTTTTTTTAAATAGGCTTTTGGACATTATTTCTGGCACAGTTAATTTACTTGTGGATTTAACCAATATTTACTGAATAATTGTTATGTACAAGACACAAGAGTTTTGAACATCAAACACATATATTTTTTACTTCAACACTTAGGGAGAATCCAATTGTGAAAATACATGACTTAATACAATGTAATTATTACTAAATTAGACATTTGACAGGGACCTGTAAGAGTATGTGAGAGACATACTATATTTCTTAGTGAAAGGCAGGGTTGAATTTAAGGGAATTTATACTGGAAATAACCCCTGAAAAATTAAATATGCATTTTCTAAAAAGAAAAAATAGGAAAAACACCATATATACAGGAGAATGAAAAACAGATTGGCTTTATTCTTTATGTACTAAGACCAATGACAGATGCTCATGAAGCAAAGTCAATAAATTTGAAAGAAAAGAGTTGTGACCTAGCTGTATTAAACTGAGTGGGTTGCCTTACAGAAGATAAAGATGGTTTCAGATATTATATTTAGCAACTTGGAAAATATATGTTCAAGGCACCTTTATGTAACTATGGTGTCTTAGTTTATCAGGCTGCTATAACAAAATGCCACACACAGGGAACTTGTAAACAACAGAAATCTATATCTCACAGTTCTGGACACTGGGAGTCCAAGAACAAGGTGCCAGCATGGTCAAGTTCTGGTGAGAGCCCACTTCCAGGCTCATAGCCACGCCTCCTTGGCTGTGTCCTCACGGGGTGGAAGGGGCTGCGAAGCTCTCTGCAGTCTCTTTTATAAAGCGCTAATCCTATTGATGACTGCCTAACATTCATGACTTAAGCTTCTCCCAAAGGCCTCACATCCTGATACCATCATCTTTGAGAGTTAGAATTTTAACATATGAATATGGGACACCAACGTTCAAACCATAGCATATGGTTAACTAGTAGTCCTGAAACACAGGTTAAAACAAGTGGAACTAAATAAATTATCCACATTAGGAAGACCCTTAACTGAAAAATAATTGACCCATTAATGCAGATTTCAAGGATTAGAGATTCTAGTAAAAAAATTTTATATATATATATAATTAAATATATATATAATTAAATATATATATATAATTAATATATATATATAAATATATATATAATATATATATAATTAAAAATAGCTACAGAAATAGAAACACTCTAAAGAATTTGTTGAATATGTAATTCATATACATGTCTCAGGTTTCTCCACCCACAGTGTATTCTTTAATTCAGAGAATAAGAAGCAACTAATTTGTGACAGCAATGTTATAAATTTGGTGATCTACTGATAAACAATGCAGATACATTTCAAGCTCTAATGAAGCTTGCATTCTAATTAGGTGTTAAGCAATCACACAAACAAACAAATACATAGTGATAAGTGGTAGGGAGAAAATAGAATCCTATAATGTGATACTGTGATGTATTTAAAGCCAAGTAAAGGAGCCAGAACCAGGATAAAAAGTGAGAATGAGGAATCATTAAAGTAGGTGTATTATTCGGGATAGGCCAAGGTGTATTTCTATAACAAACAACTCTAACATGTCAGTGTTCAGTGTTACAGAAGCTCATTTGTGATCCATGTTTTTGGTCCCACCTGGGTCTGCAGGGGACTCTGCTTCATAAAGTCAAACAGGGCCTCATTGATGGATGTTGAAACATCTTATAGATACACAATCTAGAGCATTTAGTTTTGTACTAAGAAAAGGACTAGAGTCCTAAATGGAGTTTTTACTGTTTGAATATGGAAGTGACTCACATTATTCCCCACACATTTTATTGTCTAGAACCTATAACATGTCCCTAACTGAAAGACCATGGAAAAGGCAGTGGAGCCAAAGGAAATTTGTTAAGCATTATGACAACTGACCCACCAGAAGAATGAGGTGTGATAGGAACAAAGAAAATTTTGAAAGAACACGAGATCACTTTTGCTGGCTGCTATTGACTTATTGTCCAACATGAAATCCATATAACAGCATAGATGTCATTGGTAGAGCAACATGTATAATTTATTCTCCAACTAGGTAACTTTGGGAGTGAAAAGGGCTATTATGATTGATTAGCTAGAGCAGCAAGTGTAAAGCAAAACGACCTGATGCAAAGTGAAAAGTATGTTCCCCCGAGTTCCTGGTGATCTACAGCACAGAATTTCAATGAAATGGAAAAAACCAAAGTCTTATTAAAGTAGATTGAGTTGAGACTGGAGAATGAGAATGAGATGGGAGAAAATATGAGTTTAGGGAGCCCTTCTGATAAGTTATTTCATGAAGGGGATCAGAGCAGCAGGAAGCAGATATGGAAGGTATAGTTGATTGGTTTTTTTGTGTGAGTTTGTTTTGGTAATGACAGAGGTATTAGAGGATGTTTGTATTTGTAAGAGGAATGATTTAGTTGAGAATTTAAAATTCTGATGATGATATAGATAGAGTATAACACAAGAAGTGAGGTCTTTAAAAAGTTCTGGGTAAATTAGAAGTGTGATGTGTGTTTGAGAGAAGTGGTGTGACTTCTGTGATAGGAGAGAAGGCAGAGATCAAGTGTTCAAATCAAGATACGTCCATAAATTCTCTAATTTTTAGGTTAATGTCTTTTATTAAGACTATTTCTATTTTCTCGGTAGAGTATCAGGCAAGGTTATTATTGGGGACATTTTCAGAAAAAGAAAAATGTGTAAAATATAATTTAGTAGGGTTTGAAAATCAGTGACATAGTTATATTGGCATTTATACCAATAACCCAATCCCTCCACCACTGTCAGTCTTGACTTCAATAAGTCCTATTAAGGAGGTCCCATCTATTCATGTTCCCCTATTTCTTTGTGTGTACATTAGCTTGAAATTTTACAATGTTTCCATTAAACTTCCAAAATTCCCTAATATTTCTGGGAAATGCAAGCGTGATTGCATGTATTCATGAATTGGACTGGTAGGCATTTGCCACCTCAGTTGCAAGAGCCAAGTCTGTATAAAACAGGCTTAGGCCATATGTCTCTAGGAAGTAGATTTCCAGGATGACATGCTCCACTGCCATTTTCTCAACTGTGTCATTGGTGGTGAAAGTGAAGTGCTGATGATGACCCTTGATGTTAGAGATTCTTTCTGTGATGCCTTTGAATTGAGTCCAGCTCTCTTTTTGTGTTTTGCTAAGTTCTGAGAGTCTTGACAAACATCATCTGCTACAAAATATCTTTAGCCCTCAAAGGTTAAAGTGTTTAATGAATTACTCTTCAAACCCCCATACAGGTCCTTTCTCAAAGGTATGTACATAGAGCCATGTTTCCTGGGACAGGATGAGTTTTGGCACTGACACACATAATCTATGCCAAACCAATATTCTAAGAATATTAGATAATAATATTAATATGGACTTGGAGGTAAAAGAAGATTGCCAATATTTTATTGTTCCATCTAAGTCAATTAAAATATCATTATTCATAGTTAACAAAATGAAACAAAGGACATTTTAACACAAAATTGGAAATCACATAATTGAATGATAATGCCACTCCTCCTGATTGAATTCATTTAGTTATTGAAAACTCATCACATTTTCCTTTATTTTGGAAACCAGTTCTAATCAATCCACTCTTCTTCCAATAGCATGGCATGCTTGCTTTTATAGTTCTGTGTAAGATCTTATTTCACTACTTCATGCACTAACATTACCTCTTACACTAGAATATAAGTTCCTCAAATATATGGAGCTGTATATTCCCATTGACAAAATATTGTGCCACACAACAGCCACTCATAACGTATTTGTTGAAAGAATGATGTGTGACTAAAAATTAAAATAAAAATTTTAGTTAGTCTAAATTACACTTAATTTGCTTGTTTCTTTTCCTTCTGAGAGACAGTGTGTCTTTGTCTCCAGATGAGTTTATATGCAGTTCAATTTATATGCTGTTTTAAATGCAGGTTTATATGCATTTCAATTATTTTCATGTTTCAACATGCTGGCCACATGGCACATATTATGTATTTGCTTGCCCCTGCCACCTGGTAATATCAGAGTATTTGCCCATGATAAATGGTTTACCACAACAACCTTATCTGCAGGAATCTGGGGTTCCTAATTGACATCTCAAATTTTCTAATATTATAATTTTTTAAAAGGTTTTATTGGGGATTTGGGGGAGGGGAACAGCATTGGGGAATCGGGGAAGGGGAACAGACAAGTTGCTGTCCTTTTGTTCTTTAGTCTAGTTATGGAGGATGTTGCTTCACTGGCCCATGTTGGTATTATCATTGCGCTCTTCCCGAATGAGGCAGATTGGTCGCAAGCCTCTGGACAACCACTCACGGCGGCTCTTGGCAGCTCACACCACCGGTTTCTCACGGTAGTTTATGACAGGCCACTGCAGTTCCACTGCAGCCTACGCTGTCACAGCGACCCATGGCAGCCCAGCTCCAGGTCGAGCTGTTGTTCACCATCTTAGCTGTAGAGGGTGTAGCATCACTGGTCCATGTGGGATCTGAACCAGGGCTCTGCTGCTCAGAGCTGGCCTCCCAAGCCAGCTCTTAACCAATGCGCCACTCGGCCAGCCCCTCTAATCTTATGATTTTGTATGAACTTTTGCTTGAATCATAATAGAAAACAATTTAATGACTGGATACCACATATTGATTTAAGGCAATGAGGATTTTATTTGTTACAAGAAAATAGGCCAATTTGACACATTTGCACAAAAAAAGTCCATGGAACAATATTCATATCTGCTCTTTGAATTTGTTATTGTATATTTACTTAATTGGGCTTTTGCTGACTTTGTTACTTATTTTTCCCTTTGTTCTATGCCTTATATTTTTCTATCTTAGGCAATGCCCAAGTAAACAAAGCACAGGTCACAGGCCTTCAGCCCATGGTAATCACACTGATGCATTTCATGCACCTGCAAGGCCAGGTGCTCTGTTCTACTTAGCCTAGCTTGGGCATGGGAATCTGCCAAGACCAGTCCTCCTTACAGCTCTTTCCCGCCTGCTTTTGGAGTTAATTCTGTTAATGTTGACTTGGGGAACATCTAAAGGATTAAATGATTTCAGAATAGATGCCTTATGTGTTCTATAATCTTACCATCTTTCATGCATTTTAGATTTTATACTTAATAGTTTCATTCTGATAACTCTTTAGGAAAAATTATACAAAATTATACACTTCTACAAAAAACACCAAAAAGGAACTAGGAGAGTATGGCATTTTGAAGGCTTTTTTTTTTTTTGACAGTCTTAAGCATTCTTTCAAACATCAGGATTATGAACGCTATGTAGATAAGGATAATTGTCCTCTGTCTCACTTGTTGATTATGTAATTAGATATTCTACGGTGCAGGATGCAGTTAGTTCTGAAGATCTTTGATTCTAAAATATTTTTCAGGTTTCGTTTTCTAAATGCCTGTCATTTTTTTTTTTGTACATATACAATTAGTGTATTCTAGATGGTGGAAATATTCCATAAAATGAAATGAGGTGATTTTTTGATGAGATAGAGTGTTGAGCTGGCACATAATAGCAGCATGTTCTTCTTTATATTGGTATCAATGTGAAGTTTTAAAAGTAGAATCGTTAGAAAGCAAAATTAAATTAAATTCTGTTTTTCTTCATTATATCACATTTTTCTCCATTGGACTTTCAAAGATCCTCCGTATATTTAATGTAGTTTATTTCCCTTGCTTCTTCCATAAAAAGTGTCAAGAATGGATGTTAGAAACATGCTAAGTGAAAGAAGCTACACACAAAATACCACACATTGGACATTCTGTATAATTTCATTTACATGAAATGTTCGGAAAAGGAAAATTGACAGAGATAAAAAGATTTGTGGATGTCTAGGGCTGGTAGTGGAAATGGGGGTGACTGCAAACGAGCATGATATTTCTTTTTGTGTATGAGGTTTTTTCTTTCTGGGATAATGGAAATCATTTAAAATTAGGTAGTTTGATGTATTTTGTAAATATACTTAAAAATCATTACATTATATACCTCAGTGGGTGTGTCTGATGACATATAAAGTATATTTTAATAAAACCATTAAAAATACTAAGTCATCAAAGACACATATACACTATAACAAGGAAATTTGGAATGCTTTGTAATATGTGTACATTCTTAAAAAGTCCAAATTGCCCTGATTTTTGCAGTGGCTACCAGATATCTTTCAAAATTACTACAAGGTTACATAAGTAAGGAAAACGCATTAGTACAGTGTTAATATATTACAAACATTTTTGTTACTATAATGACTGTATGATACTGAAGACAGATACTGATCTCCTCATAATTCTGGTTCCTCCCTAATAAAGCATGAAGCATTCTGATATGAGGGGTAGGCCATTTTTAGAGGGACTTCCTCACACTGGATGCATAAATGTTGTACATTCTGGAAAATCATAGGACATAATGACAGTGCACCTCTCAAAATCATCGCTGTTACTAGGAATACATGGAACAAGAAAGTGGATCTGAAAGGTCCATTTTAAGTAGTGGCAGCAGCAAGGTTCCCGAGCAATGGAACCTCCCTTGAGGGAATGAAGAGGTATAAGCGGATGAGGAGGTTGGCACAGCACACAAACACTAATCCCTCCCACACTAAGAAGTTATTTGTCATACGTGAAGCAGATATTGGGCAAATTTATTTTATACACAAACAAATCATTAAAATTAATAGTTAAGAAATAAAAGATTTAAAGAAGAGGCTATGTTCTTTGTCAGGTAGGGTTACCCAGATCCTTACTCAGTGGGGTTCTGACCCCTGGATTTCCTTACTCTTTTCAGGCTGCAGTTGCTAAAATTTTTATTTTACTGAGTGTAGGGGCACAAACAGCCACCCTAGGAGATGCCCTGATTTCCAGACCTACTTATGTCTGCCTTTGTTATTTAATAGCAGCCTTACCTTTTCAAGATATTCAGGCTTCCTTACCCCCATGAATTAGCAACTTATTTTTCTGCCTATGGGCGCACTGGTACAAGGAGTCCAAATGGTCATGTGACATCATTGCTTAGGTTCAGTGCAACCTGACTTGTCCACAGGCGAAAACATCCCATCTCTTAAATTCCACTCCTGTAATCCTGCCAAGTCTAAAGTTTTAAAAGCAGTGAAGCACAAGACCAAAGTAAATCACAGAGAGTAATGGTGATAGGGGCCACTGATAATTCTCCATGTTTCATGGATCCAATTTTTTACAATATTGGGGGACTTGGTACTGTATAGTGACTATTGGTTTAACTTATATATGCATCCCAAATGATGGTATCCTAACCCAGAGAATGTCATCTCTAATGTAGTATTATAGTATCTGACCCTTGAAGAGGCCATTTCAAGGTGCTGTCAGGCCAGAAGTTTCCAAGTGAGGCAATGCATGGTACATCCAGTGGATTTTGTGATCAAGTGCTCATTTTCACACCTAAAAGAGGGTCTTTTGGTCTTAGATGAGGTTATGGGAGATCTTGTTTTGTTAAATCAGGTGTTTGTGTACCCTCAGATGGTGGGACTGGTATAGGCTGTGAGGACAGGTTAGACAAATCCATTAAGAACATGAATCCATCTAGAAATTACTATCCCCTTTAGGATGGAAGGTTTCCAGTGTAACCACCTTGCCAAGAAGAGACTGGTTTGTCTCCCTGAGAGATGGCACTGTATAAGGGATTCAGCATTCTTTGTCTCTACAGCTAACAGGTTGCATAATTAGCACCTGCAAATGGCAGATCAACCTTAAACAGAGGAAGCTCATGCTGTTGGGTCCACACATAGCTTCCATCCCTGATGCCATGACTATGATGTCCATGTGCCATCGTGAATACAATTGGGATGGCTGAGGTCAGAGAGGGGGATATCCACTGGAGAAGCATTCTATCTTCCCATTTGTTAAATACCTCCTCTTCAGCATATGCTGTCTGCTGAGCATCGTACTTTCCTAGGTTTATCCACATTCTGTGGATAAAAATCTGTGACAGACTTTTCTCTTCTTAATTGCCTTAGCTTGCTCTTCCCAGACCCCCACACCATCAACCTTAGTGATTTATTAACCAAGTTAATGGTCAGGTATGTCCATGTGCATTAGAACAAGTTCAATCCCTTCATGGGGCTATCCATCTTCTGTTCACCGTAATTTATAATGTTGAGTTTTCTATCGAACAGACTCAGATTTTTTTCTTTCCTTACAAGTTGGTCAAAGGAAACTACTCATGAAGGTGTACGTGTGAATTAATGAAGAGACGTTAGTGTAATCGAGGTCAGTCTTGATGACCCATTTATATATGCTCAGGTCTGCTTGGACTTGATTGTGTATATACCATTTCCATTGTATGATGGATTACTTTTGCAAATGCTTGATCTAACAACTTGGAGCTTTATAAAACTCAACACATGATTATGGGTACAAAATTGCTTGATGTCATATGATAATACCCTTGGTTTCTACCTAGAGCCTATAGTATAACAGGAGCTTATATTTCTTTTTAAATTAAACTTTTTATTTTGAGATGATTGTAAATTCACATATATTTGTAAGAAATAATACAGGATGATGCTCTGTATCCTTTTCAAAGTTTTATTCAATGATAACATCTTGCAAAGCAGTAATACAATATCATGACCAGAATGTGGACTTCGATACACTTGTCAATCGTATTCAGATTTTACTAGAATATGATCATCTTGTGGGTTCTCTAGTTTTACCTAATAAATCCATTATACTATGCTTTACTATAATAAAATTTCTCTGAGATTTCTGAAAGTCTTCTTTTATAATCTTCAGATGAAATTATGACATTTTTACCTCAATTACTACAGCCTACTGTTTATTCCAAATTTCAAGGAACCATTCTATAAATATATTGGGACCAATTCCTTGTCTGAATCACTGACAGGATTTGCTGGACCATCCCAGACTCTTTCTCTCATTCACCCCCCAGGAAAAAAACAACAACATATATATATTTAAGAAAATAATATATAAGCATGAATTTAATAGATACACTTCCAGCACAAGTATATATATACATATATATATCCCATAAACATATAAATTCAAATAAATAATAAAGCATAATTTAATATTTGCTATTAAATTTACATAATCACTATGTATTCATTATGAATTCAGTGATGCATAATAACCTCCTCTTGATGGTGGGAAAACATTAGTGAGCAACAGAGACAAACATCTCTGCCTTCGTGCAGTTTACATTGAAGTGAACGAATGGCAGATCCACAAATAATTAAAATAGATAGCATATGGTAATAAGTACAATGGAGAAAAGCAGCCTGCAAGGGAATAGGCTGATGAATTAAAGAGTGTTACCAGGGAAGATATGAGTGAAAAGGTGATTTCACAGCAATACTCATATGAGTTGAGGGAATGGTCATGGTAGATACCTGGGGCAAAGTGTGTACAGGGCAGTGGGAACAAGTAGAATAACCCTACAGCAGGAGTGTCATCTTCTGGTTGAAAACCTTACCAAGGCCAGTATGTCAGTCTTGGGATGGGCAGCAGGAGTGGGATGGGGATAAGGGTCAGAGTAACGCAAAGCCATACTCTCTAACAGATTGCTGGTCCCTGTAAGGTCTTTGGCTTTACTCTGAGTGAAATGAAAAGTTATAGAAAGGTATTGTGCAGACACGTGAGATTAACTGGCTTAATTTTTAGGAGGATCTCTCTGGCATTGTGTTGGAAAAGATTGCAGGGCAAGAGTGAAGAATATTAAATCATTAAACTAACCCACGTATGAATTTTGGCCTTCCGAGGGAGAGGCTAAGATTTTGACTGGAAGGTACACCATTTAGGTTGTAGTCTTTGCAGATGGCAGCCCTTGGAGCACAAAGTAAATGGCACACAGTGGGATTCATCAACACAGCCGCTGAGTGAAGAGTGATTACACAAGAATATTTGGCGACTTGATTTCTTGCTCGATGTAAGTTTCTAGGATCTATTCATGTTGATTCCTATAATTCGAGTTCATTTATTTTTAAATGATAATATTCCATTGGAAGGAGATACATACACACACACACACACACACACACACACACGCACACCACAAGACTTGGTATACATGTATATAACATTTACAGTTGAATGATTGTTAAGATGGTTTCTAGAGCATATTGAGTAATTTGGATCTTGGCTCTGTCTCTGACTAGTTTTGTGATCTTGAGAAATTTATGTAATTAAACTCTGCATCAGTTTTCTTATCTTTGAAATGGGGTTGATAATAGCTTTCTTCTTAGTGATTTTTTGAGGATTAAATAATCTAATTCAAGTAAAGTATTTAGAAATGCAATTGCTCAATATGGACTAGATGCTATTATTATTATCATTATTATTATTATTGTTGTTGCTGTTGTTATTTATCTATACCCTCATGCATAGACATTTATGTTCTCAATTTTTCACTACTATAAACAACATTGCTATAAACACACTGTGTGAGTGACAATAAACATTTTATGCACTTTTGAACAAGATATTCCTCTTGGTTATATATTTTTACATATTCCATATATTTCTATATATTCCATGTCCCTGGGTAAGTTTAATTTCTTGAATACTGTGAAATTGTTTTTCAACATGGTTGTAAAAATGTATTCTCCTACCAGCAGTGTGTAAGAGTTTAACTATAATATTACCATCAACTGGTATTGTCCCTCTTGGCCCCACCAGATGGTGCCTCATTATTGCTTTAATTTGCACATCCCTAAATAATAGGTTGGATATCTTTGCATTTGCTTCTGTCTCCTTAGAAATTTCTTTTCTGTTCATATAATTAGGCTGTTTTTAAATTTTTGCTTATGGGTAAATTCTTTATATATTACAATTTATAATTTTTTAATTAAAATTTATTGTGGAACAATGGTTAGTAAAATTAGATAGGTTTCAAGTGTATAATTCTGTAATACATCATCTATATATCACATTGTGTGTTCACCACGCAGAGTCAGTTCTCCTTCTGTCACCATATATTTAAAGCCGTTCACTCTCTTCTCCTACCATCTCCCCCCTTACCCTCTGGTAACCACTAAACTGTTGTCTGTGTCTATGAGTTTTAGCTTCTTTGTTTTGTTCTTTTGCTTTCAGTTTTATATCACACATATCAGTGAAGTCATGTGCTTCTCGACTTATTCAATTAGCATAATAATCTCAAGATCCATGTTGTCACAAATCGCACTATTTCATCTTTTTGTATGGCATCTTTTCTTAGTATTCCATTGTGTATATATACCACATCTTCTTTATCTAATCGTCTTTTGAAGGAGACTGGTTGTTTCCATGTCTTGGCCACCATAAATAAAGCTGCAATGAACATTGGAGCATATTTGCCTTTACAGATAAATGTTTTCAGATTTTTTTAAGTAGATACTCAGGAGAGGGATTGCTAGGTCATATGGTAATTCTATTCTGAATTTTTTGAGGAACCTCCACACTGCCTTCAGGATTTTGTTGGAATTGAATTGAGTTTATGGATCAATTTGAGGAGATTTGACAACAATATAGAATCTTCTAATAATGAACAAATATATTTTTAAATCTCTATATTTCTTTAAATCTTCATTATTTTTCCCAACAATGGTTATTATTTGCAACGTAGAGGTCTTGCACATATTTTTTGTCAGATTTATTCCTAAGTATTTTGTATTTGCTGCTATTAAAATGGGGACTTTTAAAAATTCAATTTAAAAAGGATAATTGCTAGTATAGAGAATTACAGTTGAATTTGATATTGAATGTTGATTGTGCAAATTTTCTAAACTCAGTTACTAGCTCTAGTACGTATGTTGTAGATTTCACAGGGCTTTATATATAGAAATTATGTCATCTTTCATTAAAGATAGTGTTACTTTTTTTCTTTATAATATCTATGTATTTTTTTCACTTTCTTGCCTTAGTGTAATACCATTAGTGTAATATCAACAATCTTTAGAACATTATAGGAAATAAAAGTAGAATGAGAGGACATCCTTTCTGTCTGCAATGGGGGAAAAAAAAGTAGGTTCTCTTGTTGTTTGATAGATGGTTCTATTAATTATTTGGAGATGTTGGAATTGTATCTTTCAAGGAATTGATCCATTTCATCTAGGTTATGACATTTGTGGACATAGAGATGTTATATTATTCTTTTATTACCCCTAATGTCCATGGAATCTATAATGTTCACTTTTTCATTTCTGATATTAGTAATTTGTCTCCTCTCTTTTATTCTTTTATCAATTTTACTGATCTTTTCAAAGCACTGGCTTTTGCTTACATTGATTTTCTCTATTAATTTCTTGTTTTCAATGCCATTGAATTCTGTTCTACTTCCTATTTTTTTCCCTGTAAACTTTGAATTCAATTTGGTCTTCCTTTTCTAGTTTCCTAAGGTAAAAACACAGATTATTGATTTTAGATCTTCCCTTTTTACTAATATATGCACTCAATTCTACAAATTTCCCTTTAAGCACTGTTTTCACTGCATCTTACAAATTTCAATAAGTTGTATTTTTATTTTCATTTAGTTGAAAATAATTTTTTTTTTAGATTTCTCTTGAGATTTCTTTGTATAGCCATGTGTTTTTCAATCACATATCTTGATGTTGTTGGTTTAATTAGTTTATCGGCATCAGCTGTATTGACTGAGGACTTTGTTAACTATGTTCTTACTGGTTTTCTGCCTGCTGAATATGTCCATTTCTGAGAATGTGTGTTGAAGTTTCCAAGTTTGATACTGAATTCATCTACTTCTTTCTGCAATTCTATTAGTTTTTTGTCTAGTAGTTTGACACTCTATTGTTAGGTTCATGCATGCTAAGAATTCTGTTTTCGTGGAGAACTAACTCCTTTATCATTATGTAATGCTCTTCTTTATCCCTGATAGCTTTCCTTACTTTGAGGTCTGCTTACCTGAATTATTATAGCCACTCTTGCTTTCTTTTAATTAGTGTTAGCATGGGATATTTTTCTCCATCCATTTACCTTTAATCTATATGTGTCTTTATATGTAAAGTGGGTTTCTTGTGGACAACATATAGTTGAGTCTTATCTCTTGATTCATTTTGAAAATCTCTGTCTTTTAATTGATGCATTTAGGCCACTGACCTTCAACGTGATTATTTTTATAGTTTGATAATATTTACCATGTTAGCTATTGTTTTCTGTTTTTCTTTTGTTGTGTTTGTTCTTCGTTCTTGTTTTTTTTCTATTCTTTCTGCCTTTTGTGGTTTTAATTGAGCATCCTATATGATTCAGTTTTTTTTCTCTTCTTAGAATATATACATGTTTTTGTTTCTTTTCTAAGTAGTTGCCCTAGAGCTCGTAATATACATTTATAGCTAATCCAAGTTCACTTTCACATTTCACTGTACACATCACAGGCAGTGTATCTTATAATAACAATTCCTCTTAATTCCCCCTTCCTGCCCCTTATTGTTGTCATTCATTTCACACATATAAGCATACATAGTACATATATGTAGATATGTATATATACCTACATGTTTATACACAGATATGTGTATATATACATAATCATACATAATTTAATGTATTTTTGGTATTATTTTGAACAAATTTTTTCATTGGATCAATTAAGAAAAATAAAAATAAAAGATTATTTTACCTATATTATTTCTTTGATGCTGTTTCTTACTTAAATTCAAGTTTCTGATGTATATTGTTTTCCTTTTCTCTAAAGAACTTTGAACACTTTTTCCAAGGCAGGTAGGCAGGCAACAGTTTACCTTAATATTTGTTTTCCTGAGAAAGTCTTCATTTTTTTCACCTTTGAAGGATAATTTTAAGGGTATAAAATTCTAAATTGATAGTATTTTCTCTCAATACTTTAAATACTTGAATTTATTGTCTTCTTGCTCTCATGGTTTCTGAAGAGAAGTGGGGTGTGATGGTTATTTTAGTTTCTCTATAGATAGGGTGTATTTTCTTCTGGCTTTTTTGAGGATTTTTTTTCCCTTTGATTTTCTGCAGTTTGAAAAGGATGTGCCTAGATGTAGGTATTTTGGTTTCTGTTTGTTTTGTTTATTTGTTTTGTTTTGTTTGTTTTTGTTTTGTTTTGTTTTGTTTTGTTTTGCATTTAGCTTGCTTTTTGTTCTAGCTTCCTGGATTTGTTGTGTTTTTTTTGTTTTGTTTTGTTTTGTTTTTGTTTCAAATATTTCATCTGTTCCTCTCTCTGCTTCTTTTCATTCTTATACTCCCATTATACAAATATTACACCTTTTGTAGTCTTCCTGAAGTCCTTGGATACTCTGTTCTGTTTTTCTCAGTCTCTGTTCTCTTGCTTTTCACTTTGCAAGGATTCTATTGATATATCCTCTAGTTTAGAGATTCTTTCTTCAGCTGTGTCCCGTCTACTAATAAGCCCATCAAAGGCATTCTTCATTTTAGTTACAGTATTTTTTTATCTCTTGCATTTCTTTTTGTTCTTTCTTAGGATTTCCATCTCTTTGCTTATATTGCCCATCTGTTTTTGGATGCTGTCTATTCTATTATTCATTATCACCCTTACATATTAATCATAATTGTTTTAAGTTCTTGGCCTGAAAATTCAAACATTCCTGCCATGTCTGGTTCTGATGCCTGCTCTGTCTCTTCACATTGTGATTTTTGTCTTGTGTGTTTGTAATTCTTTCTTGATAGTGGAAAATTATATACTGGGTAAAAGGGAATGCTGTAAATAGGTCTTTAGTGATGTCATGGTGAGGTGTGATTGCAGTGGTAGCATTCTCTAGTCCTATGATTAAGCCTCAATCTTTTATTGATCCTCTCTCTCTGGACTGCAACTTTACAAGTGTGTCTCAGTTTTTTCTACCCCATTATATGGGTCAGGACAACCAGAGTAGATTGGCCTTTGGAACAGGCATTCCTGGGAGATACTGCAAGTTTGGTTCCAGACTACTACAATAAAATGGCTATTGCAATAAGGCGAGTTGTAATTTTTGTGCTGGTGTAGAGTCTTGCCATCAATTGGTAGAAAACAAAATCTGTGAAGTGCAGTAAATTGAAGCACAATAAAACGAGGTTGCCTGTATTTAGTTCCATTTCCCCAGGTGAGTTCCTTTCTGATAATATCCCATGAGGTCAGGATTTGGTTAATTAGTTTCACCTAAAGGCAAGCTTGTTAAGAAGATCAGAGTTCTCTGGAGTATTTAAAAATGGCTCCTTTCCTCACCCTGAAGGAAGGAAGCCGGCAGGAATTTTCTTTCTATATTTACTATGGGAACCTGGTGGCGCTCCAGAGGGCGTCTCACAGTGTTGTTGACTGGAATTTTGAACTCTCAGACTTGTCCACACTGAGCCTCCAGCAATTTGTCAATTACAGTTCAGATTTTCAGACCTTGGCACTTGTTCCCGAGGCAGTTTCCACTCGGGAGTCTCTGCTCAGTTAAGTCGTGATTCTCTGTATGTCTCTTTAGTCTTGGGGACAGTGGTTTGCCCTGCTCTCCCCTTGCTCATAAATCCAAAAAGAGTTGTTGATTTTTTTAGTTTTTTGTTTTGGTTTTCTTTCTGTTCAGGTTTTTACTTGTTAGGAAAAGTGGCAACTTCCAAGCTCCTTAAATGCTGAACTGGAAACCTCAAAATCCCAGTATTTGATTTTGATGCTATTGAAAAGACATTATTTTTAAAATATTCATTTTATATTTTGTTGTTGTTGATATACAGATAAATGAGTGTGTATAGTTTCGTTTTCCTGGAGACCCTCAAAATTTACTTCTTAATTTTAATCATATATCTGCATGTTAGTTTAAACTTCATATGCAGTCTAATCACCTGCATATGAGGGTATTTTTCCTTTTAAATTTTTATATTTTTATTTATATCATTCACTCTTATGTAATGAGTTTTACTGCCTGTATAATTTGTAGTAGAAGTGATAATTGGAAGCATCTTTGTGACATTTTGATTTCAAAGTGTGGGTAAATTTTCAACATTTATCCATTATATTTATTAAAAACTTAAAATTTTGTTTCTAGTTTTCTAAAATGTTTTTCATGAAAAATAGATATGATTTTGTCAAACACATTAACTCAATCTATTGAAATATTACATATTTTTCGCTCCTGTTTTGAATATATGGAACAGGATATAGATTTTTAAATGTTATACTAGTCTTACATTCCTGGATTATATCTAATTTGAACTTCTAAAATTATATTTTTGCATATTGCTTAATTGTTTCAGCAAATATTTTTAAAAATAACTTTTCATCTATGTAAGAGCTGAATTCACTTATAATTTTCCTTTTTTAAATTTTTATTAAATTTATTGGGGTGGCATTGGTTAGTAAAATTATATTGGTTTCAAGTGTACAATTTTATAATACATCACCTATATATTGTACTGTTATTTTTAGATTTTGCTATTAAGATTATTCTGGACTTTTATATCTTTTTCTATTGATTTTCTTTGTGTAATATAAACAAACTTTCTTCCCTCAAATGTTTGGAAAAAGTAACTCTTAAAACTATGACTGACATTTCTCATTAGAAGGTTTTAAATTACAGGTAGAATTTCTTAGAATATTCAGGTATTTTTTTTATTTTTTGTGTGTGTTAGTATTACGTAGTGTTGTTTTCCAAGAATTTGTATAATTAAGTTTCAAATTTATTGGAATAGTTTTTAAAAAGTACTGTTGTGAGTTTATTAATATTTGTAGGTGGTGTAGTGTCCTTTTCACTCCTGTTACTGGTTAATGACTGGCTCATGTTATTTTTGATCATTCTGACTAGAGTCTTGTTTGTTAGTCTGTTTGAGTGTCTTGAAAAAAAATGCAATCATGAAACCACAACACCAAAAAGCATGATTAGAATATCTCCATTTGCCAAAAAAGTTTCCTCATGACCTTTTTCAGTCAATTCCTCCCTTTCCTTGCTGGGTTCTTACAACCACTGATCTCTTTTCTACTGCAGTAGAAACACTTATTTGAGAATTTTATATATATTTGTTTGTAATGCATATGGAATTGTCATGCAATAGGTATTTTTTTTTTTAATCTGGGTGCTTTACTTTAGTATAATCTTGCTAAAATTCAATGAACTGTTTTATTTTTGTTTTTTTTGGGTTTTTTTGAGTGTGTAAGTAGTTATTCTTTTTTATTGCTGAGTCTTATGGTGAGTGTATGTTTAACTTTCTAAGATACTGGATACTATTTCTTAAACTGGCTGTGTTATTTTGCATTCAACCATCAGTGTAAGAAAGTCACAGTGGCTCCACATCCTCTCCAATACTTGGTTTCTTCTCTGCTTTTAATACTAACCCTTCTAGCAGATGTGTAGTGATATTTCATTGTCATTTTAATTTACATTTCTGTAAGGACTTGTGGTATTGAATGTATTCTCATGTGCTCAGTTGTTATTTGCATATCTTTATTGATAAAGAATTTGTTCAAAACTTCCCACTTAATTTGGATATTTTTTCTTACTATTGGGTTGTAACACTTATTTAGAATACAAGTGTATACCTGAGTACATGTTTTGTAAATACTTTCTTCCTGGTTTGCCTTTTCATACTTGTGGGGTGTGTGTGTGTGTGTGTGTGTGTGTGTGTGTGTGTGTGTGTGTGTGTGTGTGTGTGTGATTTTTTTTGAAAAATAAAATTTTTTATTTTGTACAAACACATTTATCATCTTTTTTTTTTATTGCTTTTTGAGGCCTACTTAATAGATCATTGCTTAATCCAAAGACACAAAGATTTTCTCATATTTTTCCTAGATGTTGGATAGTCTTAGCTTATATCTTTAAGACTTTGATCCATTACATCTCATTTTGGGAAGTATAGTTTGAGATGTCTAAGTTTTGTTTTTATTTGTTTTATTTGCATGTTTATAAATAATTGTTTCAGCACAATTTGTTGAAAACAGTACCATTCTACAATGAATAACCTTGCCAAATTTGTCAAAACTTAATCCCCCATCCATGTGTGTCTATGATTGGGCCCTCTGTTCTCGCCATAGATGTATATGTCTACTTTGATACTAAAATTACACTCTGTGATTATAGTTGCTTTACAATAAAGTCTTAAATCATGTAATATTAGTCCTTCTTTTGTTTCTTTTTGCTTAGTGATAATACTTCTGTTATGATCTTGGTCCAGTATATGAAAACCATTGTTTCATATATTTTTCCAGTTCCTCATTCTTTAAAGGGGAGGTAATTTTTCATAAAAGTTCATCACGACTGCATCAAAGCAGAAGTTGACCACAGATTTGATATATAGTATTTTAAATTTCATTTATTATAAAATGTTTTCTCATTTTGATTGATTAAAAAAAATTTATAGTCTAATTTCTAAACATAATACAGTTTGCCTAGGTTTGTTTTTTTTTGTTTTTCGTTATTGAATTATAGCTTAATTGCCCTTTGGTCAGAAAACACAATTAATATATTTCATTTTAAAACATGCTGAGATTGTTTACTGGCCCATAATATGATCAATTTTGTTAAGTATTGAATTTGCATTTCAAAACAATGTGTATCCACAGTTGTTTAGTACAGTCTTCTATAAATTGGCATTAGGTGCATTTTTAAAATTCTGTTTTTCAAATCTTTTATAGCCTATTGATTTTTTCTCTCAGTTATCGATTGATACATGTAAAAATCTTAACAACACATAATGTATAATATTTCACTATGACATGGTAACACTTGTAATGCATTTTGCCTTATAATCTACTTTTTTATGACACACATTTTTATAAACTTTTATTGGATAGTGTTTACATGGAATATTTTTGTCATCCTTTGTTTTTCAACCTTTATAAGTATTTCTTTTTTTGTTTTTGAGAGTTAATAAAATATTTATTGCAATTAGTTCTGGTCTACAATATATTGTTAATTCACAGGAGCTCTCAGTGACTAGTGAGCTGAGGTAGAAAGTGCAGAAGAACCTACAGGGGCTGGAGCAGGCAAGAGCCCTCCTTGGGTAAATGCCTGGCTGTTGTCCTTGGTTTCTAGACAGCTGTGGTGGAAAAAAATGGCAGCTCAGCCAGAGTGACCAACTCATCTCGGTTGGCTCAGGATTTTCTTGGTGTTTTTTGTTTTTTTTTTTTAAATTGTATTGTTAGTTTCAGGTGTACAGAACAATGCAATAGTTATCCTTTTCACCCTCACAAAGTAACAACCCCCCTCCCCCCATCCACTGCCCTCCCACCCCCGATATCATGCTTATCTATTACAATTCCATTGACTCCATTGCCACACTCTACTCCACGTCCCGTGACTATATGTATATATAATTATAGTTGACATACATTAGTATTCAACATCAGCTTCAGGTATACAGTGCGGTGGTCAGGCCGCTACACCAATTATGAAGTGGTCTCCCTAACAAGACATGAGTCCATCTGGCCCCCTAAAAAATATTTACAACATTATTGATTATATTCCCCAGACTGTCTTGTCTATCCCTGAGACCATATTATAGTTACCAGTTTGTATTGTTTCATCCCTTTCCCTTCTCCTTCATCCCCACCCCCTCCCAATTAGCAACCCTCAGTTTTTCCACTGTGTCTCTGAGACTATTTCTGTTTACATTTCTCATTTATTCAGTTCTTTAGAATCCACGTATAATTGAGATCATATGGTATTTGTCTTTCTCTGACTGACTTATTTCACTTAGCATAATGTTCTCTAGTTCCATCCATATTGTTGTAAATGGTACTATTTCCTTCTTCTTTATAGCTGAGTAATACTCCATTGTGTAAATGTACCACAGTTTCTTAATCCAGTCGTCTACCGATGGGCATTTCGGTTGTTCCTAAGTCTTAGCTATTGTGAACAGTGCCGCAATGAACATAGGGATGCATATATTTTTTCGGATTAATGTCTTAGGTTTTTTTTGGGTAAATACCTAAGAGTGGGATTGCTGAGTCATAAGGTAGTTCCATTTCCAGTTTTTTGAGATACCTCCATACTGATTTCCATTAGTGGCTGCACCAGTCTGCAGTCCCACCAGCAGTGCATCAGGGTTCCCTTTTCCCCACAACCTCGCCAGCATTTGTTGTTTATTGATTTATTGATGATAGCCATTCTGACCGGGGTGAGGTGGTATCTCATTGTGGTTTTTATTTGCATTTCCCTAATGCTAAGTGAGGTTGAACATTTTTTCATATGCCTGTTGGCCATCTGTATGTCCTCTTTGGAGAAATGTCTCCTAATATCTTCTGCCCATTTTTTAATTGGGTTGTTATAAGTATTTATTTATAAGCGTGATTTTTATAAGCTGCATAAACCACAGCTACAATACTTGTATTTTAATTTGATTATTAGCACATTTACATTTAAGGTTTATATCATTATATTTGGTCATTAATATGTTCTTTCACTATTTTGCTCACTTGTTCCATCTGCTTTCTTTTCTGTTTTCCTCCCATTCTAATTACTTTTTAAAATCTACTTATATTTTATTATTTTATTATATTGGTAGTCATAAACACTTTTATTCTTCTCTTGTGGTTAATTATGTAGGTTGGAACATACATCATTGACTTAACAAATTCAAAAGTTACTTGTTAGGTACTTCCACATACCCAGACAATACTGGGATGAACTTCACCTCAAGGTACTCCTCTTCCAAAATTTAAACTATTGTTAAATTGTATATTTTATATCCAAAAGTTATTCCTATTAATGCCTTATACAGTCCATAATGATTTAGTTTACAGACATATTTACCCTGACCCCTAATTAATGTTCTAATTTTAAGTATGTCCATGCTTATCAGTGGTTATAGTATTTAAATTTGGAATTTATTTTCTTTCAAAACTTTAATCCACCATTGTATTGTCTCATGTTGCCACTGATTCTATTGAGAAGTGGTACTCAGGTCCATTTTGGCACCATTGAAAGTAATTTACTTTGTACTCTGCTTTAAGGTAAACTATATCTTTAACTTCAGGAGTTTTGTTATGATGTGTGTAGACAGTGTTTATTTTTCTTAAGCCTCCTTGAATTTGTGAGTTGGTATCTTTCATTATTAAAAAATATACATATTTGTATGTATGTATAAGCTTCAAGGTTGTAAATTTTCTCTTAGCTTTTTTTAACGAAATCCAGTAACAGTTGATAGACCTTATTGTATACCTATAAGAGCCTCATCTTGTCTTCATTATTTTCATTACTTTGTCCCTATATACTTTATTCTTGATATTTTATTTTGACCTATTTTCCAGTTCAGTAAGACTCTCATAAACTGTCTTTTTTCCCATTAAGTACCCTCATTGAGTACTTAACTTCATTTTTTTTATGTTCCTGGATTTCATTTGGATATTTTTTTTATATTTTCTAATTCTATGCTGAAGTTTTAAGTATCATAGTTCATTTCCTTAAATATATTAAATATACTCATTCTAAATTTAGAGTTTGGGAATTCCAGTGTCTAGATCCCTTGTATGTTTATAACATTTGTTGTATCACATGAGCTAATACACAGTGCCTTTTCTTCATGTGTGCCTCACTATTATTATTTTTATTGAGTGGAAGTATCATACATAAAGAGTTATAGAAATAATTTAGTCTGCATGAGTTTATCTCCCTCAGAGGATAGATATTTCCTTCTGCAAATTTGCCAGTGGCAATGGCCTTTCTTCTTTATTTAGTTGTTTGAAATAAAATTATTAAAAGCTGGGCTTCGGTCTCTCTGTATTTGGTTCACCCCAATGCCGACTAAAATATGGGTCTTTATTCTACCCCTTCCTTTGTCAGTCTCTGGATGCCAGGTTTGTTTCCCAGTTCTCATGAGGCTTTAAAAAACGTTGCTCAGCTTTAGTGTCTCATTTACTTCTAAGTCACCAGGAAACTGGAAATTCAGGGAAAATTGGGTCCCAAATGCTCAGCTTAACTCTCTGGTTTCCTGCTCCTGGAATTTGTCACAGTAGTTTTTATTTCCTTATTATCGTGCAAATGTTTTCAGTCAAACTTAAAAGAAATTATTTTCCAAGATGTTTTAGTTGCTTCAGACTTTCTAATCCACCCTTACAGAATTCTCCCATCAATTTTTTTGAAGTGTTTCTTTAGTTTAAACCCCTACATCTGTATATTCAGTTGATAACCATATACTGCATCATTCAAGAGTCCCTAAGTGAAAAGGATACAAAAGTTAGTAATAAAATATCAGGGAAAAAGAGGGGATAAATGTGCAAAAACAGAGTAGTAAAACACGAATATGGAATTATTTTTATGATAACTAAACATAGGGTACTCATGTGAGAAGGAATAGGAGACTATAGAAAGTAGTTACATGATAACTAAGTAGAAATGGTCATTTTAAAAATTACTGTTTTAAAAATTATAAGCAAAATAAATTCCAAATTTGGCAAGGATAAAACATTAAGTTCCTGAGAATCAAAATTTTAATTTTTTTTTCGATTAAGCAGTATTTTCTGTAAACTCCTATGATTTTCACTTGAATATCGGGACCCATGTGCTTTTCCCATAAATCAACGCATTGACATTAATTCATATTATAGTAATGTAATGAATGATTAAGATGAGCAACATTTTTCTGTTCAACTAACTGAAAAGGCCTTCCTTAAATGTAATAAAAGATACTGAACTGTATTGAGAAGTGTCGCATTTTAAATTCTCATGTTTTCTTTCCCCCTTTTTTGCGCTTGCCAGATATGTTTATTAATCTATTCTCCAAATATTTATCTTACACATGATATGCTCCAAGAATTGTCCTAGAATCTGGAGATAAAACAATAAAAACAGACAGATTTAGTTCCTTTCCAAATAAAGCTTAAAGTATAAGATAACAATAACCATAGATTTAGGAATTACTATGTACCAAATAACTTATTTAAGTTATCACAGTTAATTCTCAAAATTTCTGACTGAAATGTTATTAGTATGCTTGTTTCCACTGGAGGAAATTTAAAATTCTTGGACTTTTTAAAAGTCTTCAAACCCACATAGTAATGTCAAGTGATTTTAGAATTCAGGTCTTTCTAACTCTAATATCACTGTGATGCTGCTTCCTGATTTATATTTTTTCTAACTTAACAATTCCTACTTAGCTTATGTTATTCTCTTATTTAGCTTTTATGTTGAAGAATACCTTTTCCCAGATTCAATAATATCCCCTAATCATCTCAAGAGATGGAATCTGGAGGAAAACATTTGAAAATATGTTGTTTTTGTTATTGTGGTCCAGCTCTTAATTATGTTAGAGGGATGGAAAGTTTTCTTCTCTGGTACATAAGATTTATATAGCCTGATTTGATATATCTATATCTATATCTATAACTATATCTATATCTATATCATCTCCAACACATGTGCAGAGTGAAGCATTGTTGCCTGAAAGTTAGTTTCCTCTGATTTATTTGGAACATTTATGGATTAATTAGTATTATAGTAGTTCAAAAGATGGCAAAATCCTAAAGAGAGAAGATACCCAGATGATACTTTCCTAAAGAAAACATCTTTGATTTGAAGATGATTTTAAAATTTATTCTTTCTATATATTCTGACACTTTCTATATATTCTATATATATCCGGTTGACTACTTTGCATTTTGTTGGACCTGGGAAGAAATTACATGCCATGGAAAAAGTTCTTACCTGTATGTATATCTTTGCAAATACTTACTGACAACTTTGAGTTATCTTTCAAAAATCATGTTTGCTTTCATGATGCTTATAGGCATCGTGAATTAAACTGAGAGACCAATAACTTTCTTCTCTATGTGACTCCAGAAAAATGAGGACGCTTGTATTTGTCCTGAAACTGGAAACAGCAATGCTGATAAAATAGATAATGTTATATAATAAAAAGGTATAGTGGATAGTAGACAATTTATTTACTGTATGAATAATTTATTTGAGCTTATCTTCCTTACAAGTACGAAGAATAAATTTTAAATCTGAAAACCAAAAATTGTAAAAAAAAAAATAAAGCCTTTTCAAATTACCATAGATAAAATATTCCTCATGAAGAATAAAATTTTAAAACATTATCAAATCACATGAACAATTTCAAATGATACAGACAATTTAAAAATGCATGCTTTATAATAGTTGTGAATCTTTTTCCAGCTACTTTAATCAATTTTTATTGTCAGAGTCATAAAAAAAAAATCTCTTTATGTGTTCTTTCTTTTTTCTCACTTTCTGATCATCTGTGCTCATCTGATCCCAAATAGTTCATTAAACTTGGCCTTTACTCCTCCTGTATCACATAATTTCTGTTGCGGTAATGGAATCAAATTCCACTGAAGTATTTACGTATCATGTCTGATCTACAAAAGTGAGTCAACACAAAATTCATTGAAGAGGATGGTGTCCCTATTGACCTGGAGAAAGAATGTATCCATTTACTCTAAGTTGCCCAGTTTGTTGGCCTGTAATTGTTCACAATAACCTCTTATGATTCTTTGTAATTCTGTGGTATCAGTTGTAATGTCTCCTCTTACATTTATAATTTTATTTATTTGAGTCCTTTATCTTTTTTACTTGGTTAGTCTCTAACGAAAGGTTTCTCAATTTTGTTTCTTTTCAAAAACAAACTAGTTTCATTGGTCTTTTTTTTAATTATTTTTCTAGTCTCTATTTCATTCATATCTGCTCTAATATTTTTTTCCCTCTCTTTTGCTAATTTTTGAGTTTAGTTTGTTCTTTTTTTCTAATTCCTTGAGCTGTAATGTTAGGTCGTATGAGATCTTTTTTTTTTTTTTTTTAATATAGCCATTTATAGCTATAAACTTTCTTCTTAGAATTGCTTTTGCTGCATCCCATACATTTTGGTACATTATATTTCTATTTTTGTTTTGTCTCAAGAGAGTTCTTAAAATTTTTCCTTTTGCTTTCTTCCTTGATCCATTGGTTGTTCAGGAGTGTTTGTGTAATTTTCACATGTTGGTGACTTTTTGACCTTGACAGGCACCTTCAAAATGACTCTTGAAATCGGAAACTGAACACTCTGGATTTTATCAATTGAGACTGAAAAGCTAGCCACGGATTTAATGAGGGGTTTAGGAGGGTGTTGTTTTATTTTCTCTTTCTTTATGTTTTCATCTCACTTGTAAAAAGATTGTCTTCCTGGTATTGATTTCTAGTTAATACCATTGTGGTTGAAAAGGATACTTGATATAATTTTAAACTTCTTGGTTTGTGAAGACTTGTGTGGCTTAAGATAAACTCTATCCTGGAGGATGTTCCTTGCATGCTTGAGGAGAATGGGTTCTGATGTTATTGAATAGAATATATATTCTATTCATATATATTCTACTCAATATATATGTATTGGGTTGTTGGAAAAGTCATGATATATTTTTTCTATGTTTTTCGTTGCAAAAATGCATCATGACTTTTCCGACAACCCAACATTTCATTCGCTCTAGAGTGTTTTTAAAATCCACTCTTTCAGTATTGATTTTTCTGCCTGAATGATTTATCCCCTGTTGAGAGTGGAGAATTAAGTCCCCTACCATCATTGTATTGCTGTTTATTTCTCCTGTTAGTTTATTAGTGCTTGCTTTGTATATGTAGGTGCTCCAATGTTGGGTGACTAATTATTTACAATTGTTATATCTTTTGATGAATTGACCCCTTTATCATTATATGACATTTTTTGTCTCTTGACCATTTTTCAGTTAAAGTCTAAGTTGTCTGATACAAGTATACCGACCCCTGGTCTCTTTCAATTTCAATTTGCTTGGAATATTTTTCCATCATTTCATTTTCAGCCTTGTGTGTCCTTAAAGCTAAAGTGAGGCTTTTATAGGCAGCATATCATTGGGTCTTGTGTTTTATTTATTCAGCCATTCTTTATCTTTTGATTGGAATATCTAATCCATTTACTTTTAAAGTAATTATTTCGATAGGTAAGGATTTATTATTGCTATTGGTAATGACTTTCTGACTGTTTTGATGGCATTTTGTTTCTTCCTGTTTTCCTTTGTGATGTGATGAATTGCCTGGTATGCTTTGATTCTTTTTATCTTGATCTTGTTGTATCTACTACAGGTTTTTCTTTGAGGTTACCAGGAAGTTTTCATAAAATCTCTTACATATGCTATTTTAAGCTGATAAAAGTTTCACTTCAAAAGCATACAGAAACTTATACCCCTTCCCTACTCACATTTTAGGTTATTGATATTATATTTTATATCTTTGTTATGTTGTGAGTCCAGTAACACATTATAGTAGTTATAGTTGCTTTTAATACATTTTTTAACTTATAAACTAGAGTTGTATGTGATTTATGTACCATTGCAATATTAGAGAATCTTACTTTGACTATATATTTACCTTTAGCTATGAGTTTTACATATTCGTATGTTTATACATGGATATTTAGTTTCCTTTTGTTTCCCTTTAGCATTTCTTGTAAGACAGGTTGGTGTAATGAACTCTAAGCTTTTTTGTTTGGGAAAGGATTTATCCCTCCTTCGTTTATGAAGGAAAACTTTGCCAGGTCAGTATTATTTGTTGACAGTTCTACCCCCGCACCTCACCCCCAATATTTTGAGTATATCAATCCAGTCTCTCCGGGCCTGCAAGTTTTCTGCTGAGAAATCCACTAATTGTCTTATGTGGACTCACTTGTATGTGGAAATTCACTTTTCTCTCTTTGTCTTTGAATTTTGAAAATCCAAATCATGCTGTGCTCCATATCTGGATGGTGCTGTTTGCTGGCCAGAATCCACATTCATGCAGGACTAAAGGCTTAGGAGTAAAGTGTGCCTCGAAATTAAGCAAGGCCACAGCTTAGGCTCAGCTGTTGGAAAGGTCACTGGCCAGGCAGCCTGGTCAGTCAAGGCCAACAATTGTGCCTGACAGTTGGGTGGGGCTGGAGGATCTGCTCTGCTATTGGGCAGGCTCGCTGTTTGGGTTCCCTGGTCAGGTGAGGCTGCGGGCTATGCTTTGTGATTGGATTGGAGTCACTGAATGTGCTTCCTGCCTGGTTGAGGCCACAGGCCATGTTCAACTGTCAGGCACGGCCATAGTCTGTGCTTGGTCGCTGGGCAGTATAGTCAGCTGGGCTCTGACATTGCATAGTTCACTGGAGGTCGTTGTTCAGAATTCCCAGTGAGGTAGGGCCAGAGGTTACTCTTCATAGGTGGGTGGGGCTGCTGTCTTGGCTCTCTGCCCATGTGGATTTGTAGGATGGTCTTTGAGATTGCCCCAGAATCAATGATGGGCTGCCTGCTGGGGCAAGGCAGAGGCTATGCTCATCAGGTAGGCTGTGGGACAGCCCATTGTGTAGGGTCTCAAATGGTGTAGAATTGCCAATCCTGATCCTTGGCCAGATGAGGCCACCGGCTCAGCCCCGCAGATGACGAGAACCGCAGGCTGAGGTCTTTGTTTAGGCACCACTACCAGCAGGAACGTGGTCTGCCTGGGTCCGCAGGCTGGTTGCTGTAACGCCACCTCCTTCATCATCTCCACGCATCCTCAGTAGTCTAGCCCCGCGGCTTCCCCCAGCAATCCCTGTGAAGCAAGACCTCACTGGTCCTCACGGAAAGTGCCTTATAATGACTGGGAAGCTGAACGTGCACTGTGGGCTCACTTTTTCCCTCTGGCAAAGCCATAGGCACAGGCAGGATACTCTCAGAGCAGAACTGAGCCATCCTGGGGGTCATGAAATGTGGTCAAAGTGAAACTGTTTTTCTTACCCTTCCAATGAGGCTTTTCTGTTTTTGTGGTCCAAAGGTGCTTAGCCTCACTTGTAGTTTCTGGGGTTTTCTCAAAGGCATCCTATCTCTGGATAGTTGTTAGTTGGTCTGTCTGTGAGGGCAGTTGAAGTTGGGTATCACCTATTCTGCCATCTTTCAATGTCACTCTCATCAGGAATTTTATTGCTGAGTTTGTCCAGTTGAAGAATCCTCAAAATTTTGGTCTCAGAGTTACTTTACACCCTTAAATATTATTGAAAACCCCAAAGAACTTTTGTATATGTGGGTAAAAATCTACAGATATGTATATTGAATTAGAGAGTAAAACAGAAATTTGCTGAATATATGTTTATTGATTCATTTTAAAGTGGCAATAATAAATCATTGCAGTATAATATACCATGCATAGTTTTATGAAAATATCACTATATTTTCAAAAATTGTGAGAAGAGTGTCATTGTCCTATAATTTTATAAGGCACTTTCATGTCTGTATTAAAAGAGCGAAGTTGGATTTTCATAATCAGTTGTGTGTTGTTTCATTTAAAGTATGTAAAGAATACTTGGTCTTACAAAGACATGTACTTAGAAAAGTGAGGCATACTATAATAGCATTTTAGATAATTATGGCTATTCTTCTGTGACACTACAACAAAACTTGTAAAGTGGTAGTTCTTTAAGGTCAGTTGCAATACAGAATTTGAAACCTTATCAATAAATTTCACGCCCTATTACATCAGCCCATTTGCACTGTGAATGGGTTTAAATGTCTCCTTGATTTCGTAGCATCATTCATTGATCATTTGGAAATATTAGTTCATGGTGTTATGCAGACCATTCAAAATGTGACACTTTTTATTACGTAGTGTCAAAAATTGCATTCATAAATATAATGATGAATCCTATTTGAATAGTCTCAGTATTGTGTAACTGTCAAATTCTGGTATCAGATAGAAGCTTTCCAAAATTATAATTTTCCACTTTAAAGCTAGAATTTTATCATTGGCAACAAATACTCTCAATTTTTTGGAAAGGGAAACTCATGTATTTTCAAGAAAACATCAGCGAACTGCCTAAATCTTTATTAGTATAACTTTTCCACCAGCTGTACTTTCAAATGAAAACTTTTTTTAATTTAATTTTAATTTTTTTAAGTTTTTTTTTTTTAGTTTCAGATGTACAAAAAAATGCAATGG